>MU185144.1:0-38218 GCA_016904865.1 Pissodes strobi
TCCTCTTCCAAAATTGAGGCTGTCCATTTTATCTCAGTTCAATACTAGGGGAATAGTTGGTTCAAGATCGTTTTTACATCCGTTTTTAAAATTTACATTCAATATATGATTTATTATTTACTTGCAAATTAGTTTTCTTGAGTTATAGGATGGTACACCATGCCCCTAAAGGTGGGTCCAGACCGGCCGCGCCGCCCCGCACTAAGCCGCGCAGTGCATTTGTACATGTTGCAGCAGCCTCTACGAACATAATTTGGTCATTTCGCGAGAAGCGTCCAGATAGGCTGTTCCACTCTGCAACAAACATCTGCTTATCAGTGTTCCACTACGCGCGTTGAGATATTTATTTACATTTTGTGGTTGACAGTGGTCATTATTAATATGAGCCATACTGATATTGTAATTGCCACCACTGCATTTATTATATATTATAATATGTGATGCAGTGGAGAAAGGTAGAAAAAAGAGCGCTGGTGGACTACAAGACCACCAAACAGTCGAAAAAAATATAATGGTAGCAATCTTCTATTTACGGATTACTTTTTCATGAGTCCAGTTGTCAGACATATTTAAAACTAGAAAGAAAGAAATAACCACAGAAGAGAATATCGAACCAATATACCGTCCCCTTATCAATATTTGCTTGTACTACGTCCGAACTGAACGCGCCAAAACGCGCACGAACCTCAAATTTCTTTTGATGTACCGACAATTGGTGGAACAGCAACGAATACGCGCGGATCAGATCGTTTGCGCGCGTTCGTGCGCAATTTCACGTCTACACTAACTGCAACTGGAACGTGCAAGAACGTTTTGCGAAGCTTGGCGCGGAGCGGCGCGGCCGGTCTGGCCCGACCTTTACGATCGTTTTTATATCCGTTTTTTAAATTTACATTCGATAGATGATTTACTATAAACTTGCAAATTAGTTTTCTTGAGTTGTAGCATGGTACACCATATTAAGATCATTCATAGGATGCCTGAGCTGTCAAGACCTTGACAGGAGTGTTGTTTTTTTTTTCCTAAAATAATAATTTTTACCTTCCTGTTTAAAGACTGCAGTCTTCAGGTCGCTTTATAAGGGAGGCAATTCAGACGTCCCGGGAAATTTCCGTCCCATTTCTTTACTCCCATCGCTGTCCAAAATTGTTGAGAGGATTGTCGGGGAGCTTAAAATCTTAAGTAAGAATCAATTTGGTTTTCAGGAGGCAAAGAGCACTTCCGATGCAATTTTTCGCTTCTTGTTAAGTCTCTACTTAAGCTTGAATGATGGAGATGTGGCTGCAGCGGTATTTTGTGATTTTTCTTAAGCATTTGATTGCGTCAATCATAGAATAATGCTTGACAAGCTCTCTCAATATGGTTTTAGGGGTGTTGCCCTGAAGCGGTTTGAGTCGTACCTTAGGGACAGAAGTCACACAGTTAAGTGTAATGGTAAAGTCTGTCACTTGCTCAGGATTGATCATGGGGTACCTCAAGGATCTGTGCTTAGTCCCATCCTTTGTCCCCTCTGCATAAACGACTTAGCTCTATTGAATATTCAAGGACTTTTCACAGTGATCCAGATACTCTCAATGACATGGTTGGAACTAATTTGGGAAGGATCAAGGAGTGGTGCGACGCAAATCGTTTGTGTCTTAATGTGGAGAAAACTAATATCCTCAGCAGTAGGTTTAACTTTGAAAATGTCATGTTTGATGGTGGTCAATTAGATTTCTCGGTCCCTACATTGACGAAAAATTAAAATTTCAAAATCACATTCAGGTTCTCTGTGGTAAATTGGCCAGCGGCTGTTATGCTGTTCGAATAATCTCGAATGAGTTGGAAAGGTCATTATGTAAAACTGTTTACTTCTCACTTATCAACAGTCACTTGTGATATGGTTTAGCTTTTTGGGTGCTCAGTATCTTTTTACGTCTGTTTTTGTTATTCAGAAGAGGGCAATAAGCAATACATATGTAAGGTTGGGGTTAGAGAGCCTTGGAGGCCTCTTTTTAGAGAATTAGGCATCCTAACTCTCCCCTGTTTGTATATATTGCAGACAGTTTGTTTGATCTTTAAAAAATCCAGACCGTCCTGTGACTTAGCGGCTGACAAACATATTCCTAGTACATTTACTAAAATCTCTCAAATTTATGAAGGCTTAAAAATGTTTAATCATTTACCTGATGCATTAAAAAATGTTAGATCTCTAAGTATCTTTAAAAAATCTGTCTCGTTCCTACTCAAAAGTAAAGCCTATTACAGTTTTACAGATTTTTATAACGTTGATTTTAGGGTTTATTAGGCGCACATATATAAAAACTTGTAGATGTAGGTTACTGTCTGTGCTGTCTACTGATGTGTATTATTTACTTCACTTTGGCACTTTTCAATTGTTGACTACATATATGTTCTTTTTTATTAATTTTCTATCTCTGTATGCAGCTTTGTAACAAATACTGTGTATTTCTGCAATAAAGCATTTATTTATTTATTATCTATTTACTTAATAGATAATTTTACCTCGATTTTGCCCTTAGCGAAATGTACCAACTCAATATGATTGTATTTATTATTTTAAAGTTCAAACTATATAACTATATAAACTATATAAATATAAAAAGTAGATCTCTTGACACATATTATGACGTATGATCCAGTTACAGCTATTTCATATTGTCAATATGAACAGGGCAATTTCTTAAAACGTATAACAATAACTTTTATATTTCAGATTGAGTTGCCACCTCCTGGAAAGAGCATGCTTGTCCACTTGCCGCCCTCCGATCCTCATTTACCTCCGACCGATGCAATATTACAAAACCCGGCACCTCCAGTGGAACTTCCACACTTGGACTACTCTTCAAGATTGATGTTTAGTTGGCTAGGTGTCGATATCGTTGTGCAATTGTTTACCTGTTTATTATTAGAAAGTCAAATTTTATTAAGAAGTGCAGGTAGGAATACTATTTTATTACTAATTGTGCTAAACTCCGTTGTTATCTAATCTATTAGAGGATGTCATTACCTCCGCTCTATTGGCAAGGTGAGTTCCACACCCAGGGTTATCTTTATCGCGCTGGTAATCCCAGCCAAATCAGCCTCAAAACGATTAACCTATAATAATATATTATAAATTACTTTTTTACTTAATATCTAAATTAAAACATTTCCCTTTATAGACCCTCAAAAGTTGATGGTCGTTGCAGAAGGAATGACGGCTCTCTTGTTTCCTTTTACATGGCCACATGTATATGTTCCTATTTTACCCGCGGAGCTACACCATTTTTTAGATGCTCCAGTCCCATTTGTAATGGGTAAGTATTGACATCTTCATCTATATGAAATTATTGTACATTTGACTTTCAAGGTTATGTTTATTTACTCTTGTACTTTACAAGTCATTTTTACAAATATTACTTGATAAACACAATTCAGTTATTTATTTACTAGAGTCTATGTTATCTTAAACATACACAGGAAAAAAACAAAATAGAGAAAAAGAAAAATATATATGAATATAATATATTAATAAGAAGACAAATCGTTACTAATTGAGATACTTAAACGGTTGCGATAACTGTCTAAGAAACATTCTCTGAGTGCAACAGAAGTCGTGATGCTCATGCCGGTTAGCCAGATTTGCAGAACCAGGAATAAATGATTGAGCCCCATAATTGGTACGATGAAATCGTACAGCAACTGTTTGGCGAAAAAAAATGGCAAATATAATTTAATAATTTGAAAACAAAACGGTAGTAATTGATATACTCAAACGTTGCCAATAAGTGTCTAAGAAACAGTCTCGAAATACAGAAGAAGTTGAGTCGAGAGACTCATGCTGCTTGGCACAATTTGAAGAACTATGCATACCTAAATGATTCCACCCCATAATTGCTACGATGAAAGGATACAACAAGATATTGATGGCCACAGGTAATTCTGAATGGCGCATGCAAGCCAACCTCACCAAGCAGCAATCCACCAGTGAATTGAACACGTTCAAGAGGAGGTGAAGAATTTGTAGTTTATATAATGAAGAAATTTTCTTTGTACAGGCTCAATCCTGTTGATATGAATGGTTAGCATAATGGGGGTTCCAAACTGAGAAGACATTCTGTGTGGTCTAGCCTGACTGCATTAAAGAAATTTCAGAAAATAGAGGAAAAATCTTTAGAATTTCTTTTAATGAATTCCAACATCTTCATCCCTTTACTTGCAACTTTAGCCATGTGTTCAACAAATGAGAGCTCCGCATCAAAAACAACACCAAGCTCCCTGAGAGACTCGACCGGTGGCAAGTATTCAAATTCAAAAATACTTTATTGGTCCAAAAAATTTACAATTTTTATCGACAAAGCATGAGAACATATAAATAAGTTTAAAATACATATAGCCAGAAAGAAAGTCAAATGTACACTAACAAAAGTTTAATTACCGAAAAATTTAAGAATACTGTCACGATTTGGGTTTTTTACTTGTGACGCCACGCCTTACTTAGCGTGCAGGAGAGTAGCCCAGGTTTGGGATTGCACTACATCAAGTTGAGAAGAGATAATAAAGGAGACACATTGATAAAAACAATAACAAGTTTATTTACAAACAAACTTAACAACGATTAGACTGTATATTAATAAAGACGTGTTTAAGTTTATAGATGAATTAAGAGTTTACACTATACCTAATTAATATTATATGCATGTGTTCTCGAGGGAGGCTTAGTTCAAAGTTTTTCTAGAAAGCGACGTCACTATTTTATTAATAAAATTTATGTGAGCGGGGTTGTCTTTTATTTATGTATTCGTTTTGATATTTATATGGTAAGTCTTTTAGCGTTTTCTGATTTAAGTTTGTCACAGATTTCTAAGGCACTTGCACTTCTTTTAAAAATCCCCAAAAATCCCTTTACTGGAAATTTTGATACATCACTCGTAGATTCGACTCTCACTACTTTTTAGAATCCCCCGGGTGTCGTATACCTGTGCATACGTCCATTCAGGTTAGGTAAGGACCTGATCGCCCCACAGATATGGGGGTTGTGGGATAGAACAACTAGAAGTGGACGCACCTGTGCGCTGCTCGCAACTAAATTGAGCGGAGTTGAAGAGACCCGTAAGCCTGATGAATTTGGCGTTTGCCTGCGTATTTATATGTTACAAAGTGCTGATGGTTGCATCATTAAGGATTAAAATCGCTCCCGTCGACCGCTCTAGTTGTTTATAATTAACTGTGAATGTTTATATAACATTTATCAAGTTCATGTTCAAACTTAGGACAGGGTGATATTTAATTAGTAGGTTTATGCTTTTTAGTAGTTCACACATTCCCCCTCCCTGTTAACGTTGGTCCCCAACGTTTTATCCAGACTTTTTTGCTTTAGAAGAGAGAAAGAAGACCTCAATTCGAGAAGACACATCGCATTGCACAAAAATTTTATTATAATTTATTATAATTTCGTCAGTGGACTTGTTCTGGCTTAGATTCACCCATTTGTATTTCATTTTGTAGTCTCCCATGCAGTCGTTAGTTCTCGTGTGGTTTGATTCGCTCTTTGTTAGTGGATACTACAGTGCGTTCTTCTACTGCTAGTTATACATGTAACAAAAGAAAAATTGTTTTACAAGTTATATTAACAATATTATAATCCTATCCTATATTTTGTTATTTGTGACGTTTTGTTGTCTTATTAACAAAATCATAATTTGTTAAACCCGGCTGTTTATGTTTTGTGTTAATAAAGCAACTTGTTTGTCTCGTATTGTTTACATACGGTCCTGTCTTAGAACATTTTAACTTATTACTACTTAAATAGGAAATGCTTCTCTAGACAAAACTCTCCCGATTTGATTCCTTTAAGCTTACTGACCTATTATACCTTATATCCAAATGCAAATCTATTCGTTTTGAGAGCATCACTTTGTTCCTTATTCCGGCTTATACCAACTATTTTTAAAAACTAGAGATTTATGTCTATGCCTTTTTTCCAATAAATTGCCTATTATATGATATCTTCTCCGTTAAGATGCGTCCATCCCAACAGAGTTGACATTAATTCATTGTCTTTATATGGGTTAGTTTTCGGAATAGTTGGTTAATGGGAGCTCATAGCGTGTCCCGGTAGAACTCCTCCAAATTGTAGTATGCTTTACTCAGAAGCAATTTCCTAAGTAAAAAGTGAATAGATTTTAGAGGCTGTATTGATTTCAGGCTGCTCAGCAGGTGATTGTGTAATTTACGACCCTCACAAATGAGAGATTTTCTTCATTAAAGTAGTCCTTGGGATAGGTAGAGGTAAATTGAGGTTCTGACGAATATTGTAAAGAGGAGAAGAACCCTGAAGCCTAAAACGATTTTTACAAATAAGAGTAGATGTCTCCAGCAGTTGCGGCTCGTGAGTTTATTGGCAAGTGGGTCAAATCTAGGTGGACATAGGCGCATGCCAGAATAGCGCCGAAGTCGAAAACTTTTCGGGGTGCCACGCCCAAAATGTTTTTTTTATCTTTACAAAAAAATAAGCAAATGTATTTATAGGTAATGCTTGTTGAAACCAACTGCAATGTCCTTATGATAATTGCTAGTGTCCTTATTATTACGAAACTTTGTAGGTACCTGCTCTGAACAAACTATAGAGTAATTATAAATAAAACTAAAATACTTAATAATATTCCTAACATAAGTCTCTCACATTTTGTGTAGGTATGTGTTTGTAAATCAAATGGATTCTTATATCCATCTGTTTGGTGAAATGATCAATCAGTAGCTCATTTAAGTTAAAGGTTTTTCAATACTTAACTTTACTAAAGTACTCAACCTTGACTCCCCCCATTGTATTTCATAAAAAAGTTTTAATTATTTTTAGGGTTGAAAAACACCGTTTACTTTCTACTGTTCTCATTGGAATAGTACATAAAATCCCTACTTGACTCATGACTTAATAGATTTGTTCTAGCAGCGATTTCAAACCAAAACCAAGCCATCCGAAGTTTGCGCATTGCAATATAAGCGACACTTAAATCGCTATGCGCAAACTCCGGATGGCTTGGATTTGGTTTGGTTTGGGTTTAAATCGCTGCTAGAACAAACTTATTATTCAGTCAACGTAACAACTAAATTTCATTAAAGATTTTGCAAATGCAATGCGTATGTCAATAACAGCCAATTAATATTAGTTTTTCTTTGTCTAACCCGTAACCCAAATGTCTTGCAATATAATATTTTATTCCACCGAACGGTTCGAGTTTGTTTTCATAAAGGTCAAGCAGCATGCGGACCTGCGAGCGCCAAAAGCACTATCATTGGCCGACCGTCGACAATTTCGTCAACTATATGTCTCTTTTTAAAACCCTAGAAAGCGCGTATCTACGCGCTCCGTCTTAGTTTCGATTCCCTAATTGCCGTAAATACGGCCGGGCATCCAGCATCAACTGAAAAAATTGGGGAGTTTTCGCATGAAAATGCATCCGCACTTTTAAAAAAATAATTATCAGCTGATAATTAAAAAAAATACTATTAAATTAAAATTAGGTGGGTCATTGACCAAATGACCTTATTGAGAAGCCGCGCCTGGTCTCTAGAATAAAAAGCTATGTAAGGGTTAAACATTTTTGAGCCACAAAATGTGGCCTACAAGAATCTCTCTGACTTGTGTTGACAATAAATCGAAGTGCTTTTTCTGGAGAACAAAGACAAAGTCCCTGACTGGAAACACCAGGGGCGGCTTCTCAATAAGTGCGCCCGTGCGCGCGCACTGCCTGCGAAAGTAAACGGAAAAATAAAATCTTCCCTACATACAATTTAACATAAACTAACTATAATTTGCGAATTTAGATATTTTTAATTCTCCACTGGCCGCAGAATACATTATTTATAAGAGCGAAATCGAGGCACGACGGCGACGATCAAAACGCAGAGCGTCCAACAGCGGCCTCCGTCCGTAACCACAACTAGTCTAAATATGCCGTGCGCTAGTGTTGGCGCTCTTGTTAAATGCATTTTCGTCATGCAAAACGGTCGGGAATGTTCGTAAAATCACGAGAAGTCAAGACTCATTCGTGCGCTATTTAGATCCGCACTTTGTAGCTTAATTTAGTGATAATTTGCAATTCTTGCGTATATAGTATGGTGTCACAAGCTGATTTTTTCAGGGATGAAAGTACATGGTAAGATAACCCTTATTCCGGAGGTAATACAAAATTAGACTCCACAAAAGGACACTATCATCAAAAATCGAGATATTGGTACCATCGTATAGAGGAAAAAATACTTATTTTTTGGTCCAATGCACAATAAGGTCTTTGTAGGTAGTATTTTTTGATAATTATTCAAAAAAAATCATTTGCATTAGCCCATATGGCCGAAAAAAAATTTAAATGTAAATATCTCGGTTTCAACCGTGCAAAAATTTAATTAAAAAATAGTTATTTTTAAATATAACACTCAATTAACAAAAAGGGAAGGCCTAAATGAAAAAAAAATGTTCTTTATAAAAGTTTCGCTTATGTCTTGACAAGGTAATAGAGCGAATCCCATATTTTTTGCTTATATACTAACAAAGGTATCACAATAAACAATGAGAGACGTCATGGGTTTACGCCCTAATTAAATATGTCATGTCCAGCCTCTTCGCCTTCAAGCTACGGCTGATGCAACACATTTATTAAAGGTCCTGAAAAATTCAGCTTGTGTGGAAAAAGTGGGAGGTAAATCGTTTTTTAGAACGAATATTCCATACTACTATTATAAGTATTATTCTGTATTATACTCCAGTCGAGCCGTGAATTTATTTTTGTTTTGTTCGGTTCGTTGACGCTTGTTAATTAGCTGCATATAAACTCGTGAGTTTAGTGTACGTATTATTGTTTAGTGTTTTATATTTTTATTTATATACTATTATTCTACTGTCATGGCTAGTAGTTCGGGTTCTGACAATTGCTGTGGGGGCATAAATTCAGTTGACAATATTATTAAAAATAGCTTTTCTTTATTGGATCTGAATAAAAAGATTGAAATAAAGAGGTTAGGGCGACCGATGCCGGTTTTAAAATTAGACCAAACATGTGCCAAGAAAAAGGATGGTCGGTCTTTCACCAGACATTTTAACCCCCGAAATCTTGTGGCGAATGGAATTTCACTTTAAAGCTAGGAAACGGCAAAGTCGAAGGGCTAACCATCGACAAAGAGATGTACAATAACACTTTTTTGCCATCAAACCGATATATTTTTTAACGTTTTCGAACTTCTCCTGATTTTTTTTTTGAACTTTATTGATTTGTAGTTGCAATAAACTGTTTTAATGGTTTACTCTTCTGGAATCGATAAGTACCTACTTATTAATTTCTTTTAGTGCGCAACAATTACCATTCAAGAGGGCGCCGAATTCATGTTTTTTAAACGATTTTAACGAGTTTTGGGTAAAAAATGGGCGTGGCGTCCCCCAAACTTTCCGGAGGGTAAGCCTCCGGCGGCGCCTGCAGCGGGCATCCCCTCATGCGTATGAAAAAACCTACATAAATTGCGCACTACCTATTTAAAACGTCACGAGCCGCCACTGGGAAACACCCCAAAATGGGATACCATATCTCAGGTGGGACTCAAAAAGCGCAAAATATACATTTCGCGCTAGTCGTAGGCCCAACTCCTCTCTAACAACTCTAATAGCAAAACAGCCGGATGAAAGTTTCTTACTCAAGGTTAAAATATGGTCCTCAAAATTTAGCTCACCATCAATTGGCACGCCAAGAAACTTAGACACTGAAGCTTCTGGAAGAGGACCTTCATCCGACAGCAGCTCCGCCACATCACACTTAAACCCAACAATGTGAGTTTTAGTCAAGTTCAAGCAAAGGTGATTAGAGTTAAACCATTCTTTAATAATCCTCAGATCATTCATTATAATTTCCCTAAGTCTTACCAGATTCCTATTCTGAGAGGTTTTAAGGTAAACAAGGTCATTGATATATAACAGGAACGGGATAGGACCCAAAACAGAGCCCTGCGGAACTCCGCATTCAACTCCCAAGATAGAAGACCTTTCTCCTGAGCTTACCAGAGTCTGAGAACGTCCCTCAAGATAAGATTTAAACCAGGAGTCAGCGACACCCTGGAAGCCGTATCTCTCTAGCTTCGCCAGCAGTATCCTGTGATCCACAGAAACAAATGCCTTGGCCAGATCGCAGAACACCGCCGCAGATGTCCCACCCTGATTCAATCCAAAATAAACCCTCTCACGGAAACTGTAAATAGTATCATGGGCCCCTTTCGATGTTTGAAACCCAAATTGCTTCTCAGTTATTAGGTTGAAGGACTGAAGGTAGTTTCAGATTCTTTTCTTTACAAGTTTCTCTATAACTTTAGATAGAGTTGGGTTAGTTTGTTGGGGTAGATGGGTCCTCCGAGTCACGACCCTTAAATAGTGGGATCACCAAGGATGACTTCAGGCAAGCAGGAAACACTTCTCTCGACCAAGACTAATTGACACAAGCAGAGAGGGCATCCAGAGCGCTACCAGGCAAGAACCAAAGACTATTTATATAATAGTCTTTGCATGAACTCACCGCCAATAACATAATCAAAAATTGTGAACAAACGCAATCTGGAAAATTTTATAAGCTTGCATTTGATTGTATTGATATCAATTCCATTATAGTGGCATCACACTAGAAATCTTTTATCCTGAAGGGCCAGACAGTCATTATATTGAACATTTGAAATTGTTGACAAACAGGAGGAATTTGGACATGAGGAAACCTTTGGGGGACCCCGGATGGGACAAGAATCTATTCACTGACACCACCTTGAGTTTGACCAGCCAGATAACTCTCAATCGGACTAAGCAGATACTCCCAAGGTTTCGAGCTTACATAATAATGCCGCGTGGGGAACCCTATCAGATGCCTTGGACAAATCAGTACAAACAGAATCTCACCACTCCTCTTTAAGGCTCCAAACACGTAATAAGAATATTAAGCTCAGTGATTCTACCCATGCAGAAGCCAACCAAACTGCTCGCTAATGATCTCAAAGGACAACACCAATCTCAGATACTTAGTTACAAGACTCTCGAAAACCTTAGAAGTAAGCGAAGATTAGGAAATAACTGATAGTCAGGTCAGGAGCAGACCTGCTTAATTTTTAGGTTATATGCGCTATTTTTTATGAATGATTAGGTTGATCAAGTCCCGAGTGGAAATTTTCTGCTGAGATCTTTCTTAACTAGAACAAAGATGTTCAGTGCTTGACATATTTATTGAGTCTTTGAGGAAACCATAGTCACATAAAGCTGTTTGATAGATGCTGGGATTGGTAAAAGTTTTCAAGAAATAGACTAGTAAACTTTCCTCCCATAGCACTTGTTTCCTCAAGTGTAATAATAGCCGTAATGTGAGTTGCGTGCACTATTTTTCTACAGTTAGTTATATTAATGAAAATAAGTTCTTTAATTTTCAGAATTTATTTAGTAAATAATAATTATGAACTGTCAAAATGTGTAGGACTGAAGGCCTAATATTTATTTTAAATTACATTAAATTATGTGTTACCTGAACAAAAGTGCATCTAACACTGATATGGGTTTTTTAGGATTATATGCCTCTTCAGAAAATATAAAAGTAGCCTCTGAAGCTACTTTGTGTTACGTAGACATAGATAAATGTAAGGTTCAGTTACCAGAAGAGATGCCAATATTTCCTCACTTGGAGACGTTTGTTGCTGAGATATGGTCTCTTTTAGATAAGTATGGTATTCATGTGCCAAACTCAGAAAACACCAGAATTTGGGTAAGTAATTGAAAGTTATAATCTGTAAAAAGGAATTTTTTTTGATGAATTAGTGGACTTTCTAGAAACGTTATAAATTTATGGTGTCAATTTTCTCAGTTTCACACACAAATTTTCAGATTTAACATGTTTTTAACAAATGTATACAGTATACAAAACGTTCTAATGTGTGGAATAAAGGTTCAAAATGTATAATTTTCTATAATCATGCAAATACTTTCAACACTGTTTCATCATAATTAGGCCTAAATCTCTCTGTGGGCGCTGAGTTTCCATAGTTTCCTTCGTCATTCTGATCTGTTTCGTGCCGATCGTTCCCATTTTTATGCCAATTTATTATCCTCGATCTTCGTTCTGAAGAGCATTTGCTCTTCTCGTTGCCCACAGAGTGGTTCATTTTATTGACTATAAAATTTTCTCAGTCTATTATAGCCAACCTTCTTCGTTGTTCTTTTCACCAAGTTTAGAATATATTTGGTTTCATTGCAAATGTTTAAGAAATAAAATGCATTGGTTATCGCCGAGGGATGTAAAGCGGATTAATTTGTAATTTATTTTATTGGAAATTATTTTCAACAACTTCCGCTGATCCTAATCAAAGTTATACAGGATGTTTATTCTCCTCCCTCCTCTTATTTCAAGAGCTGGAGCATAACCTTTGAAACCAAACTTATTCACATTGTCCTTCAAAAATATTTTTTATATTCCTTAATAGGTTTAACTTAAAAATACCCTCCAATTTTTCTGAAAGCTATAGGGTACCGAAAAATAGCGTCCTTTGTTAGTTTTACACCTGGTATGTGCATAATAATTTTAAAACATGCCTTTTAAGATAAAATGTGCTTAAAAATCTATTGGATTTGTTCAGAAATATATGTTCAAATTGCTAGTAATTACCCTTCGGACCCTGCTTTTGCTGTGCAAACACCAACAAAATAAGATGGTATGATCTGCATCAAAATCAAGTATTGGACTTAACTGGTCCGAACTAAATACGTCAATAGTTTATGAATAGGACTCCCTCGATCACCAGATACCAGGGTGTAAATTGGCAATTTATTGATCCTAACCTGAAAAATTTGTAAATACTAAAAAATAATTTATGCTTCTGTGGCAAGTCCACCGACCCTTTCAGAAGTTAAAGAACAAGAATTAAAAACTGCAAATTACTAGAGCACCTAACATATTAGTACTGAGTGATGAATTATTCATTCATTTAGGATACTCCACCCAGAAGTTGCACGTTGCCAGGCAGACCTCAAAACCAAAGAAAACTCTCCATACATAATAGTCTAGACTGTGATAGGCCTCCGTCACCTCCAGGATCGGCGCGATCGGAAGCATTGCAAAGAATAGCTGATATTGTCAGGCGTACGGGAGTGGCTTTGGATAAAAATGAAGCTGAACAACCATCGGATTCCTATCTTGAAGATATGAGATTTAACAATGCAGTGAGAGAGACATTCTTGAATAGATTTGTGCACATTTTTCAATCATATGAGAATTTTGTTATATTTCCAACTAATCATGTAAGTATTTAATTATTGTATTAACGTAATTTATGTAGGGACAAAATAATGGATCTTTATCAATTTCTAGTAAATCTCATAATTGATAGGTGCCCAAATATACTGATGAGAAAAGTATTATTATAATTTATAACTTAATTAAGTATGTTAATCCCCTTGGGTGTGTCTTGTAGCAGATTTTCGGTCAGATATTTGTGTCCAGGTGTAATATCCTGCTCTAAAAGATCACATGACCTTAAAGGCGGATGTACACTATGCGAGAAAGTATGCACGAAACTCTAGCATGCATGCAAGTTTGGCTGGTCTTTTATTTAAAAAAAAAATATATATAAAAAATAGGACGTCCAGACGAAGTTAGATACAGAGACGTAAAAAAAAATGAGGCTTATTAACTCATATGCAAAGAATTAAGAAATGAAAATCACAGTTCATTTGGTGCAAAAAATGTGAAGTGTTACATGTTTTCGAGTAAGCGCGTGGCCACTTGAGTGCACGCACGAGTTTACTTTACAACATTCGAGCTCGCCTAACATCCAAGACCTAAAGTGCGTGCTTGCTCGCATCATGTACAACCCTTAATTCCTATGTCCTACATATTTATATGAAAAATGTCTTGTCTCTAACGTAATTGAATTGAAACGCTGTATTCCGTGCAAAATCTTTAATAAAAATAAATTGCAGTTCGCTTTCGGCCCTAGGCCATCATCAGTGCTTCTTTGTCAGGAATCAGCACAGTCGAGTCAAACAATCTAATTCTTGGACACCACATTGAAATTAAAATCAAATTAAAAACTACATCACAAATCACACAGAAAGAGGGGGCTGTTATAACCCATAATTAAATTATGAACAGCTACACCCTTTACGACATGTCCCTTTGACATGTCGTAAAGATTCTGCACGGAATACAAAGTTTCAATTCAATTACTTCCACGTGCACACAGCCTTAAACCTTATCTAACGTAATTATATAAACTAGCTACTCAGACAGTTGTAAATTGATTATGTAAGAGATATTCCAAATTATTAATAAAATAATGGGTTTTGTGATATGTAATAGAGATACCTTTTTATCTAAATACGGGACTTTTTTTTTAGAATAAAGAAGACTGGTTTAACAATAGAGACGAAATGCAAAACTTTGACAAAGCTTCGTTTTTATCGGATCAACCTGAACACGATCGGCTTTTTCTTTGCCGATTTTTAGAGTCGCAAATGTTCGCGACCTTAATTGACAATAAAATTTTGTCTCAATGGGGTGAACAGGACAATAACCTTCTAATATTCGACAACAGAATAAAGTTGTTGAAACAGCGTTATGGTGGGGAAAATTTGCTAAGATCTATCGCATACGAGCCATGTACCATTGTACATGAAACTCAAAAGTTATTAGAAAGACGACTGCAGAATCCTGAATTCGAATCTCCAATGCCAAGAGAAATTATGAATTGTAAACCTACAATAAGTCGACAATTTCCCTTGTTAAATAAAGATATTTTAAATAAGACCCCGGTAGTAAGCAAAGGTAGTATTCCAAGAGCAAAAGAGTTGAGGAAAGTATTTACCTTTGGTAAACCACCTCTACCGTCTAATGATAAGGGGAATAAATCGCAGAATAACCAAGATATCTCTCCGGCACTTCTGGCTCAAGCTAACTGGACATTCGTTGAGAAGTTATTAGGCGTAAGTAACTAACACTAATCATCATTTCTTTCTGTATTATATAAATGATAATTTTCTGGTAGATTTCAGTTGCGCTTCTGAGAATTATACTGAACAGGTTGTATCATGTTTCAGAGATGTGTGCCAATGGTGCTCTATTTTTGATGCCATTAGTAGTTGCAATTATGTCTGTCTTTAGAAAAAAAATATTTATAAGAGCACTCTTGCAGCTTCATTCATTTTTATGAGTGATTCGGGCTTAACAAATTTAATACTCAAACAGGTTCCTCAGCGTCAGTAAGCGTCAGTGAATTTTTACATGGTTTGGAAAAAATTAAGGAAGTTGGAACCTTGGACCTAAGTTATATAATTAATCCATTAGACCTGGATAGTGTTTACAATTTTAACAATTTTTAATGTCATGTATTTCTCTGACTTTTCATCTATGCTATTCAAGCTACCTAAAATATACCTCATTAACGTTGTTCCTGTTTTATGAAAATTTCACCGTATTTATGATAAATAATAATGCTTTATTGTCAAAATTTTTCACAATTTGTAGACAAAGCTGGAGCTAGAGTAATAAACATATAAAAACACAAATAGAAACGTACAATGACAAGAAAATGAAAAACCAAACTATACAAAACCTTATACAAGTGCAATTTGTACGTGGTCAAAATTTCCTGAAATATTATATAAAATATTAAATATCAAAATATTTAGCCATTTAAACATCAAAAACTAAACACCAAACATTAAACCAATGTGTAAGATGCTCAAAATTAAGTATTAATAAAAAAGTCGTTTACTGCGTATAAGGCTCTCTCCAGTAAGTATGATCTCAAAGCTTTGCGAAAGGCGGGAAAAGATGTTATTGACTTCATTTCAAATTGCAGATAATTGTGCATTTTTTTTGCATTGTACAGTATCTGAGCATGGGGTTGGCAGATAAAGATCATGCTCCGTATTCCTAAGTGGATAGTTGTGAGATGGCCTTTCTGGAATAGCAGATACGTGCTTGCGGATTAAGCAAACGGATTCAAATATGAATAAGGAAGGAAGAGTTAATATTTTAAATATTTTAAAGAAATCCTGGCAGTGAGTTTTAGTGTTTAATCGTAATGAATATCGAACAGCTCTCTTTTGTAGTTTGAAAATACGCTCAAATTGGGTCGCACAACACATACTACAGAATGGAAGGGAGTATCGGAGGTGCGACTCAAAAAGGGCATAATAGACTGTTCTAGCAGTTGACAAGTTAAGCTCCCTGGAAACCGTTCTTAGTGCAAAACAGCCAGAACTTAATTTTTTAATAGGCATCGATGTGCATGTCCCACTTTAAATGGTAGTCCACAAGCCCCAAGAATTTCACAGATTCAAGGACGTCAATAGTGGTGTGGTGGTGTGTACAAAATATTGCCACGTACTTTTATATGACAAAACTTTAGTTTTAGAAACGTTGAGGCACAGGATATTAGAATGGCACCATGGTGATTAAGTCACTAGATACAGTTCTGTGAAGCGCATTAATATCCGGGTTGCTCCAAGTGAAACTAGTATCGTCCGCAAAGAGACAGATTTTACCGCTAATGTCCAGACAAGCAATGCCGTTGATAAACAGTAGAAACAAAATAGGGCCTAGTACTGAACCCTGGGGTACTCCACAAGAAGACATCGACGTTTCAACCCTCACAAGTTGAATTCTGTTGTTAAGATCTGACAAACCATTCGAGAGGCACTCCTCTGAATCTGTAGTAGGGTAAATGTACCAATAGTTGTCATTATAAGCCAAAATATTATTTAAACGGCATTGTTTGCATTGAAGATTTAACTTGCTGTTGAAAACCAGTATGTTTTAAGAAAGCCCTAAGTAGAGAAAATGTTAATAAGAACTTTTTTTTTTTAATTGTTAGAGAAAAAAATTAATGCAAATCATCCGATAAATGTCATGATCAAAGAAAAAGAAACCCAATAGATATCACTATAGTTAACCAATGGATGTCAGGATGTAACATCCTGATATTAATAGGAACCTAACAGCTTGTTTGGAGAAATTTGTAGGCAATCACAAACTATAATTATACTACAAAAATGACTATATTAAGTTTGGTAACAAAAATATTTTATGCCTATAGGTTAGTGAATATTATGCTGATGTGCAATAAAACAGAATGCCAGCAGAAAAATTGACAAATTAAACATTTTTGTTCTTACTTTTAAAAATGCGGTAAGAGGATCTTATTTTCTTATAAACTATATTGTCAATATGAAACGGTTCATTTCCATATAAATCTATTGGACCGTAAAATATGAAATGTGTTGCAACTGTGTCCATGTCTACAGCAGAGGGCCACACAAAAGAATTCTCGGAAATCTCCTTTAAAAATTTCATTTCAGCTTTATTTCCATCAAGTTTTAGAATCCTTCCAATAAAATACTGCTCCGTGTAATAAACACCGAAATATGTTTCGACTTCCAAAGGTATTTTCTTTTCATCTCGGCCTTCGTCCTCACCCTTCTTTTCTGACACTAAATCTGAAAAAGTTTCTGCTTCGTCACTTTCCTGGTAATCGATTTGTGTACAATCTTCAGAATTGCTTTCGCTCTCGCTCAAACCTTTCTGTTTTGTTTTTTTCAAAAGATATTTCCTTTTTAGCAAATTTGCTTCTCTCCCAAGTTTCTTCATTTCGCGAGCTTTTTTTCGGTCTGCTTTCTCTTTTTCTTTTTGAAGCTTATCATTTTATTTTTTCTTAAACAATTTTTTCCATTCTTGAGAGGTGACAACGCATGGGACTTTTTCAATTTTTCTCTTCGCTGAAACTAGCTGTTTTTCTTTTGGCGGCCAATAAAGAACATTTCTGAATGGTGTACCAGGGGAGTCTTCAGATCTTTTATCTGGGGTTTTGTATGCTGATATTTTTTCGAGACTTTGTAAAACCTTCGTAGGTGAATTACTGGCCTGCTTTGAAGTGGAAGGTAATTGGATGTCTATCTTGTTTTCCGATGGCGATGATGGTGTATTGTTAGAGTCTATAGTATTTTCGCAAGCCTCTTCAATAGCACTGACCTTGAGTATTGATGTCTGGGAATCTTCTGCTGTTATATGCGCTACTTGATTCTCTTTTTGTTGTTTCTTTAGTTCTTGGTCATTCTTCATTTTTTTCCACACTTCAAACAAATCCTTTGATTTCTCCTCGCCTGTCCAATCTTCACATTCCTTAAATGCCGCTACTAGGTCTGGATCAATTAAACTTTCCAGATATTCCAAATGGGTTACTGGATGGCTTTCAGTTCTAAAGTCAGATGTGTGGACAGTATCACGTGAACTGATACATTTGGAATAATCTACTGCATCTGGCGACCAGGGGCTTAGCCCACACCGCCGAAAGCCATTAGTAACAGTATCTTTGGTGATCTTTTTAATCACGTCTTTAAACAAAATGGGAAATGTAGTTTTTGTTAAAGTATCATGGTCATTTTGAAACTTCCATTCATGTACTCGCTTTCTCCATTCAGCCTTCAAAGGTCTAAATATAGTGACATCGCAAGGTTGAAGTAGGTGGGTCGAATTCGGGTAAAGTGCAACAACTATTATCTTCTTTTCACTGCAAAATTCACTTAGGTGCATTGTTAAGTGTGAGGTGTGACCATCAATAAACAAAATGACGGGAAATTTTGTGTTGCGTGACGGATGTATAAGCCACTGATAAAATACGTTCGTCACATACTCATAAAATGATTCCCCTGTCATCCATCCGTTTTCCGTTTTACCAATAGCCCAGGAATCAGGAACATTTTGAACAACAGCTCCAGGTAGTCTGGTGTAGGGATAAACAATAAACGGTGGTAATATGTCCCCGTTCGCGCAACCCATGATGCTAACAGTTAATGACTCCTTGTCAGATCCTTTAACTAAATCATAGACATTTCTCTCCTCTAGGAGCTAATACTTTTCCTGATTTGGGACATAGCTGGAAGGGTGTCTCATCACAGTTAAACAGTCTTTCTTGGTGGGATAGTACTTCGTATAAGTTTTCTTTTTTTAAAGTTTCTTCCACTTCTTTAAACCACTTCCTAATTTGTTCTTCTGTCACTCTAGCTCTCGAGTTAGTGAGCGTTTCTAGGATTCTAAACGTAATTTCATTTTGGTGTCTTTTAATAAATAGTTTCATCCATTTTTTCCCATTTGAAAATCTGACTGTATCCTGTGGTGTATTTCTGTGTGCTGCTTTTAGTATTTTTTAACAGTTATTATAACGTCGTCTTGCACCGGAGGAAACCCCTCCTTTGAAATTGTCTTAATCCAGTTTACCAATGACTTTTCTTCATGTGGAGTAAGAACAGTCCTTGGACCCATCTTTTTATTCAATGGTGACTTCCCAGTGACCTTATTCTTCAACGTCATCCTTGGAATCCCATATTTTTTGCTTGCTGTCATATAGGGCATTCCTTTTTTCACCGCGTCGATGGCGGCACCGCAAAAATAAACGTGCAAAAACATTGAAAGCCGTAAATAACAACCATGGTACGAAATAAAAGATGAACGCACGCGATTAAATGGATTGTTTCTAGACTGGCACGGATAAAATGCACGCTATATTGATAAAAAAAATTCTAATATGAGCTAATTAATGAACAAAAGGCACTAAAATGAACTTTAATGAAGAATCATACTGAATAAATTTAGACAAATAAATAGCCGGATTGACCCAAAAATATTATTATAAAATAAAAGGCATAGCTCTTTCCGGATTACGATAATTCAAGAGAAAAGTTCAAGTGCGATCAACATAGTGAACCCAATGCAGCAAAAAAAACTAATATAAACATTGTCCTAAACGAGTTTGGCAAGTAGTTAATCCGGACGACTTTACAATGTTTATATCAAAAGAGCATGCCTCTATCTTACTTTTAATCAATCGAGAACAAAATTCAATAAAGTGAACGACTATGAACGAAAATACGCCAAAAATATGGACTCTTAATTATACGATATGATGGGAGGCTTTCTCTAATACCATATCTAAATAAACGCAAAACTGCTTTAACTAGCCCCAACAACCGAACTCCCCGGTTTAGTGTCTAATTAATAATTAAAAGCATCAAACAACACGAATCTCTAGAAGTTGATTGCAAAAATAAATATTAAAATTAAGAAATAAAACTCATAATCCCCATTGCGATGACTCCAACTTTGGTACTATAACGAATTCCACAAAGAAAAAAATCAGCGGTCTTAGCATTATTTATACTTAAAGGCTATAGCAAAAAGTTGCCATCGGTAAAACGAAATCGAAATCAATTGAATGAATTGGCTCGAATTGGCCAAATAAATCGAACTACTCAAATTGCCGAAAAAAAATTTACGTTACATTTCGCCGGAAATAAAATAAAAGGATTAATTTGGCCGATATTAAAAATCCCTAGAACAAATAACTGCGACTATTTTATTCAAATCAAAAGCTAAAAATTTCTCACATAATTTGGCTACTAGGTTGAGTCTGAAACAAATAATATAGTTAATTTAATAACCATTAAATAATAAACTAGGTCGCCCGAGTAGCAAAAAGAACTATCAACTCGAATCAAATCTCTAATTAGGATGGCGTCACGTCAATAAATTAAGCTATTACATCGAATTCGATATGAACGAAAAGCTAATTAATACAAAAAATGCAATTAAATTAGACCCGAAAAAAGCAAAACATCAGCATTTTATAAGGAAAACTTACCTCAAACTGAGGGCTACGCTACACGGCACATAAGAAAGAACTGCCAAGCACTAAAAATGGCGATCTTCACCAGAAAAAACCGTTTCATAAATCCTTGCGTAAGCAAGATTTTCCCGTACGGTACAGCACTAAGCTTAGACAAAACGAAGCTCAACAACTAAAACGGGAATAACTACCCGTTAGTCGACAAAATCCGTCACACTAACTCGGCGTAAAACAAATTTTAAAATCGACTAACTGATTGAAAGGCTTCTCTCAGAAAGGACCGAACCTTTTCAAGCGGGACAAGTCGACCCCTTCGCGTCTCGACCAAGGAAGCCCGCGCACCCGAAATTTTACTGCGGCGTTCCTAGTCGTTCCAATCAGAACGGGTTTCCTAAGACACGCGCAAGAGATATCAATTATTACATTTAGTACTCCGAATAAGTGCAACTACTACCGGGGCGTACCTAAAACTTACTTATAATTAAATACCAAAAACAAGATGTCACACTTTAAAGGCAGGAACTCAAGCAAGCTCAGTAATCTTTGACTGAATATATGCATTACAGCGTCAGGTGCTCTGTAAATACAAACATTATAGAGGGCATAATTCAAATACTTTCTTAGACAATAAATTATCGAACTTAGTTACGTCGAAAAGTCGTTGTTAGTAGACATTATCATAGTACCTCCATGAAATAAATTTTTTCTATTAAATCTAGTTACTGTAGTATAATTTTTGACAAACGCAGGCTCATCAAGAGTTAACCAATGCTCAGTTATGGCAATGATTTCTGCAAATTAAGCTCTTCTAATAAATGAAATAATTCATCTGTTTTGTGTCTTAAGGACTGAATATTAATAAGAGAAACACTAAGCTTACCATCATCCAATTTTTCAGAGGGTGCTTGATCCTCTGTTCGCGTCAATCTACCTAAAAACTCCCCCCTCTAATTGGAGAGCCAGTAGAAAAATAATTGCTATGGCTTTCCCTAACCTTCGGAAGGTGTTGAAGTCCCTCCGATGAAAAGAAAGCTGAAGGGAGAGATCCGCTTCAACCTCCGCTGAACCAATGTTGTAGGCGTGGTGGAAGCGATAATACAATTTACGCAAGCTAGAGCTAATCTGATGCTAGGTTGGGTTAGTTTGGGTTTGGAAAACACACACTAGAGGGTTGGTCATGGACATATGCAAGGAATAGCCCAAGAGCCTTTAATATGGAGAGGTCCCTCAGTCTAGCCAGCAAATAACATCCATTAGCCGCATCCGAATCTCGCGACAGCCGCACTATAGATGGTCATCGGTCCATATCCAGCCCACGTACTTTTCTCCACAAAAACCTCCAAGCAAGAGACTTACAGGCAGCCAAACCTCACCCCCCCCCCCCCCCCCAGGTATATGTACAGTTGTTGAGTCAGAGGGTGATGGTAGGCTTCGGCCGTCCAAAGTGCTTGGTACAAAATGATGATAGCCAGTTGTCGAAGTACTTGATGCAGGCGGCGATACGTTTAAGGGTGTACCCGGCGCGGCGGCCACATACTTATGTCCTTAAGCTGCTTTAGGTGTGTTGTATTTCACCAGTTATTTTTACTTATTGGAATCGCCCCAGTATTACCATTAGTTTTTTAGTTTATGCTCTTCGAACTTGTATAGCCTCAATTCTGTCTTTGTTTCACTTATAGAAATTATGCCCATTCGTGGTATATAATGTACTACTGATGACTGCTAATCAAAATGAGCTCTTCTGGAGGTATTTTTAGGAAAAGATATCCTGGATAGAATCATATGTGAAAGATAGATCACAATATGTATCCCTCCAAGGTTATGCTGCGGACATTTCAAACCCAGTTCAGGTGCTCCTAGGGGATCACACCTGAACGTTTATGTTTTATAACCTGCAATCTGGGTATATTATTAAACTAAAATAATTATTCTTCCACTATTGATATTTTCTACGTTGCGCACACAATTTATTGCTGATGTTTGGGTCACATATCGACATGATAGAAGCTTCCAAAATATTGGGTTATATTTTTCGAAAGCGTGTAGTGTTCTCTAATTTTAAATCAATCATCTACAACAACAATATACATTTCAATTAAACCTGAGTATAGAAATGTCTCTAATACCAAGAAGAACCATCTGGTACATACTTATTTTTATATAAAATTATTAAGAAAATATAGTCCCGGTATTGTTCATTCATTTATATACCAGAATGTGTGATTTGTTCCATGTACCATTTACTAGCATTAATTGCTCACGAAAGTAACCATTGCATTGCTTAGAATAACAAGTGGTGATAACTCGTATTTTGATCAAGGATATTTTTCTTCGTCACGTGCGACATTAAGAATTTTTTGAAGAATGAATGAATGTAATGAACTTTTTGGCTACCACCTTTTTTGCAACATTGGTTCTACTCCAAATTCATATCAGATTTGTTGTAGTCTTTGACCGATTATATGCTGTCATACGAGAGGCTTGGTTGTCTTAATAAATATTTTAACTGTCAGCTACAAACCACACATTTGCAGCCGTGGTGCGCATGAAGTTATATATTTTTGTATTTATATCAACTTGCATATGCTTTAATTTTTTGACTTAAGAAGAAAATATATTTGTAAAGTTTTTCCTCTGTCTCAAATCCTTTCTTTTCTTTGTGTAATTACGTTATTTATGCGAATTTTATAGTAAATTTATAAACATAAACATAAATGTATTACCGAATTTGTGATATGTAACAACTTGATTTTATGTACAGTTTAACTTAAGAGCTTCTAAGGTCCCAGAATCAATCATGTATCGCACTTGATCGAAAAACTCATATTAATGGCATTTTTCATAAGAACTTATGTGTTAGAGAGAGATAGAAAACAGATTTTTGGTAAGATGTTACCAGGAAATCATTAAAATGATTTTTTCGAATAAGTTCGATACAATGAAAATGTGAAATTTGTTATTTGTTCCAAATCTAATCCCACACAACTATTTCCTTGGGCAAATTGCTAAAAATATAGCCTAGAGCCTATGGTTTGAGGGTTGACACTTTAATAATTATATTATTTATTAACCACTCCTATGTTAGTTTTTAAGCTTTCTTTATGCAAAGCGTTAATGCGTAAAAAAAGGTTTTTGTTTTTAATCCTATTAAAAATATATTTTCTGTCTCTCTAACACATGAGTTCTTATGGCAAATGTCACTAATAAGAATTTTTCGAATAAGTGCGATGCATCATGGGGTTTGGGACTTTGGAAGCTCTTAAAATCCGTAATAAAAAATCCAGGACCGTATTTAAAAAAACAAAGATGATGATGGCAGCTCAAAAACGAAACATCGGCTTGAAAATCTGATAACACCATCTTGAAGAACAGAAAAAGTAGCAATGAAAACGTGAAATTTATTTTGTTATATCTATTCAAATAGAGTCATAAAAAATAAAAATTAAATCGCGAATATTCGGTTTTTTTACAAAAATCTTCGGAAGTATTTGGAATTTTTAAACTTGTAAGGTGGCATTTTGATCAGCATCAAACTGCGCAACTTTGCCTCCATTTAACCGACCTCGTGTATCTTCTACTTTCCGAGATCCCAATGATGAGGCTCGAATTTGGGACACCCTGTACAGGGTGGCTCGAATTCGGGTCTATGTATGAGTGACTCGAAAACCGTAAGAGATACAGTGTTCATCAAATTACCGCAAAATTGTACATTTAGGTGCCTAACAATATACCGTTTAGAAATTTTTAAAATTCCAAGTATTTGCTGAGATATCCGGAAAAAACCGAAATATTTAAAAATCTTTTTTTCCTGTGCTTATTTAAAAACAGATTTCAAATTGAATTGCACTTTTGCATTGCCGCTTTTCTCGCTCTATCCAATGGTTGTGACCAGTT
Organism: Pissodes strobi; assembly: GCA_016904865.1. Lineage (NCBI taxonomy): Eukaryota > Metazoa > Arthropoda > Insecta > Coleoptera > Curculionidae > Pissodes > Pissodes strobi. Next base: position 24,562 of record MU185144.1, read on the forward strand.
TGGAATCCGACGTTTCGTCTTCAAGAGGTCATCATCAACTCTCTTTTTTTAAATACTAACTTTAATTTTTTTGTCGTTGTTCAGATGATATTGGCGTTAGCAATATGTTTAATCATCTCCTGATGATGCTAACATGGTTAGCGAAACGCGCGTCGAGTGCAAATATTCTGTTTCGGTATTGTGGATAAAACTCTGTTTTAGTTAGAATATGAATGTGTTAATTTTTTTTTCTTTTAATTTTAATTTTTTTTTAATTATTTATTTTGATTTGTGTTAAAAAGTAAGCGAACCTGTTTATTTAATTTTACTTTTTTATTATTTATTAAAAATTAAGGTTCCAATTTTCCAGTTAACACACAAATCAAATAAAATATTTTCAGAGAATTTAAAAATTTAGAAAGTAACAACCTATTTAAAATTACACCAAAGCAAAATAAGTAATTTAAAAAGTATATTAAAAAAATTAACCCAATGATTGGAACAATTAAACACACATATACATATTAATAACGTCAATATAATCTTAAAAATGATAAAAAAAATAAAGTTCGTATTAAAAATGAGCGAGTCTGCTAGTAGACATTGATGTGTAAACATATCCTATATCGACATGCACAAATATTTGAGCAGCCCTCGTAAAATCACTGCGCATGGTTATGATGTCACAGCCGCTTGCACATTTCCGTCCCATTTGCCGAGATTTACCCTCATATCCCCGCGTAAGATGTTTACACATCAAAAAAGAAATTTGATGATTACCCTTTGAAGACGAAACGTCGGATACCAAACTGGATACCACCATTGCAAAGTGGCAATGCAAAAGTGCAATTCAATTTGAAAGCCGGTTTTAAATAAGCTCAGGAAAAAAATAAAACGACTTTTCAATATCTCGGTTTTTCTCCGGATATCTCCGAAATTTCTTGGAATTTTAAAACTTTTCAAAGGTCATATTGACACTGTAGCTCTTACGGTTTTCGAGATCCTCATACATCGCAGTGGCGTAGCTACCGGGTGGGCTAGGGGGGGCAAGGCCCCACGGCGCCATGAGAAATTAGGCGCCGCTTTGAATTTATAAATATGCTAATGCTAACAATGCTCATGGGCTTAACTGAGTTTTTAAATTAATTAAATTATAATACAATCAAGGATCAAAAACCAAAAAATGTATTAAACTTTTTACCCAACCAATACATTTTGTGTCAGGTATTTATTATTTATTCTATGTGGGATAAAAAGATATATCCCGGCGGCATATTTACACATCCTCACATACAATGCCACCAGGGTGCTGAAATCGGTTAGGTTTTGTAAGCGTTTGTAGCGCTACAAAAGCTCACTGATTTGGGCACATGGAACACGCTGTTATATAATATTTCATTTTTCGCATGGCCCTCTGCTCGCTTCCCTCGCTACGGGGGCTCAAGAAAAGCGAACTAACCAGGTGCTAACCCAAGACATACCCAAAATCAAGAAAAAAACTGTTTAGAAACTTAACCTAAAAATATAAAAAAATGCAACGGGATTTGAACCCAGGCCGCCGATAGCCGCCGAATTGAGACCTAACCATCTAGATCTCTCGACCACGAGGGCTCTTGCCGCAAATTGATTGCATCGCGAAGACATGGCGCGATAGCTTTTGTAGCGCTACAAACGCTTACAAAACTTAGCCGATTTCAGCACCCTGGTGCCGTCGTATGTTAGGATATGTAAATATGCATTCCGGCGCGGAGGCATTTGGTACATGCAAATTTGTAAAAACGCTGCGTAAGGCGGCATGCGACTTCAACGACAAAAATTCCGAAAATTTCGGTCGTAAAAAGTATGTGTTTTTTAGAGTTTCGTATTTAGGAGTTACCATTAGCCAGACAAGTCTAAATAGCCTAGCAATACTAAGCATAGAAAATGAACTTGTCCAAAAATTTATTTTGATCAAATAATCGATCAATTTACGTCCATTTAAAACCGAAGAAAGACTCCAATATTTAATTAATTAATTATGGTTACAGATGTTTAGTTTACCTTTATATTTAAATATGTATGTACCTTTGGGTTGGTTGCCGTTTATATATTTTATATTCATATTCCTGTAAATAAAACAAGCGTATGCACTATGTGCGCATATCAGAAGTGAAACTTCTTAAACTTAAACGCCCTAGCCTGGGATTTAGTTAAAAAGTAGTTTTTTTTTTAAATATATCACTCAATTAACAAAAAGGGAAGGCCTAAATGAAAAAAAAAACTATTCTCCACAAAAGTTTCGCTTATGTCTTGACAAGGTAACAGCAAACCCCATATTTTTATCTTGTAAACTAACAAAGATATCACAATAATTATACGCCCTAGCCTTATACATATCTTAACGGATTTGGTTAAAAAGTTATATTTTTTTAAAATATATCACTCAATTAACAAAAAGGGAAGGCCTAAATGAAAAAAAACTATTCTTCATAAAAGTTTCGCTTATGTCTTGACAAGGTAATAGTGCAAACCCCATATTTTTATCTTGTAAACTAACAAAGATATCACAATAATTAATCGCCCTAGCCTTATACATATCTTAACGGATTTAGTTAAAAAGAAGTGTTTTAAAATATAGGTATCACTCAATTAACAAAAAAGGAAGGCCTAAATGAAAAAAAAACTATTCTTCATAAAAGTTTCGCTTATGTCTTGACAAGGTAATAGAGCAAATCCCGTATTTTTTTCTTGTAAACTAACAAAGATATCACAATAAACGTCCGTGACCGTTTTCCGTTCCCTACCAGCTCGCCCGCCGTGTGTAGGGATCGCGACCTTCAAATTTTACTCCCGGCGCGCGTTAAGAAGTTTCACTTCAAAAATATACGTTTAATATTATGATGTATTATTTTTTGATTAATTTGCGTATATACACAAAATATAGGTTTGTTTTAGGCGCCAGCGGATAGGCTTGCCCCCGGCGCCCACATTTCTAGCTACGCCACTGATACATCGACTCGAATTCGAGCCACCCTGTACATAAGGTTAACAACAGAACTTCTTGATTATTTAAAATTAACAAGAACTTCTTTCTTTACTGAATTTAATTGACGTTCTCTTTCAACTAACTGCCTTTCCGTTCACACAAAATACCTTGTACTTCCCGTCTTCTTCGATTCTTTCAATTAACTTCACCAGGGATGTAAGACTTCGAACATTTGATTGGGATCTCGAGTAGAGGAATAGATTTGTCTACTTACAAATTAAATTTCCATCCGCCATTTTACCTTCTTCTATCTTCAACAGCAGAGACGCCACGTGTCTCTAGAAACTGTGTTAAAACGCCCAAAGGAATTCTTTATCCAAGCTTGGACAAAGAGAACAGAGAGTACACAGTTATTCTCTAAATATCTGTGCAAACAAAATGAGAAAAATTACTAAATATCTTAGAGTCGGCCAGAGCTACGATTGAGTAGATGTACTTGGCGCCAAATCCATGCAGAGCGATGACTGGATCGATGCATCACTATTGAGTGGTTGTAAGGCACTAAAATCTAATTTTTCCTACCGGCGGTGCGGACAGGAAAACATAGAGCGGGAAATTACGCGAAAACGGATGCAGTTGAGAGGGTAGAAGCATGTTCTTTCTTTACTTGACACATTGTTGTTTACACAACATTGACGGAGACAAAGATATATTAAATTGAGAACGATTAATAACGATTTACTTGACGGAGTGTCAACTTGCTTTTTAGAGATTGTTGCATATAATGGAATTTATTATACCGACAATCCAGGTTCGAACTAAGGAGTAACTGAACTATAACGCTTTAAATGCACAAATTTGCTGTTTACCTGGGGTGACATAAATGTATTCGGAGTTTAATTATGGCTCATTCATACTACGAACATACAGGGTGTTATCACCAAACTATACGGTGAAAAACGAAAGTTAGTACACATGTTGGGGTGTTTCCCCAACCAGTATAACTAAACTTATAAGCTAAAAACTATATATCGAATATATCATCAAAGCAAACAATCAAAACAAGCACACAAACCTAGGCCAGTCGGCAAATAGAAAATTTCTGCATTCTTGTCCAAACACTTTTTTGCTGATAATACTTCTAATTTCCACAGGCAATGTGTTGTATATCTTATGTATAATGAAACAAGAATTTGGTAATTGATTTCATCCTTCTCTTATATAGGATTGTAAAGCTAAAACCAAACGAATGCTACTAGCAAAACTAGGTGCGGAAGGTGTGACATTGTCTAGTAACCCCTCGTCGGATAGTTCTGGAACAGTAGAAGAAAATACCTTAGTAGCAGCTTTGTGTGATTTTCTAGAACGGGTTTGGTCTCACGGCTTGCAAAGGAAACGTGGCAAATCTGCACTATGGACACATTTACTGGCCTATCAGGAAAAATATCAAGATCAGAATAAAAAAGATAATAATTATTTGTCTGCAGGTAATCATTAACAAGATTTATCTACTACTATTTTACATAAATGGGCCCTAACAGATTTCATTTTTGTAATGTAACTTTTGTAAAGTATTTAATTAACAAATATTTTATTTATATTCAAAGAGGGCTTCAACCATGGTGGAATGTTTCTGAAGCGAGAAAGAGTTTTAAGTATCCCAAATGTAATAACAATATATCTGTATACCATTTTTATTATGTCATTAGTCTTTCAAATAAAAGGGCTTGAAACTGTGCTAACCAAATTCCTTTGTAGATCTTGGGAGTATGGGATTGACATAAAAAGGCCTGTCATTGTTTCTGTAATGTGCCTCAATTTTACTTGTTATTACCTAATTTTCATGTATTCAACATTTTTATCTAGTGAAAGAGATAAACTCATTTAATATGTTATTTGTATTTGGTTTTTAGACCTGTCTCGTTTAACAACAAGTCTGGAAAGTTGGCCAAGCCCGGGTAGTGATAGAAACAAAGCCGACCTGCCAGATCTCCCCAATACAATATTTTTTGATATCACTAGTGTTCAAGCTATGCCAGACGTCAAAACTGGCATAGGTTTTGCAAGGGCTTGGATCCGATTAGCTCTGGAGAAAAAACAGTTATCGAAACATCTCAGAACGCTTTTACTGGACCAAAGTCTCTTGAAAGAACTGTATAAAAGATCTGCTTTTCTGCGGTGCGAGGAGGAAAAGGAACAATTTTTATATCATTTACTTTCTCTCAACGCCGTGGATTATTTTTGCTTTACGAGTACATACCCAATGACTGTGATACCTTATAGAATCGTAATTGCACCGAATAAGAAAGGAGCCTATACTTCAGCGAATGTATGGGTTGTGCTGTCAGGCACATTGTCTGAGAGTAAAAGAATTGTCGTTCCAAAGAATACATATAATTTTGAGTACAAAAATAGGAATCTGGGGGTGCTGACTACGTTAAGAATCGGACACGACAATACTGGCCTATATGCCAAGTGGATGGTGGATTATATTTTAATTAGAAACGAAGTAACAGGTCATACATACAGGTAAGTGGAATCTAGAACAGTTTTATACAGCTAGTAACATGACTGACATGATTTTTTTTTAAATATTTGTCATTTATTTTCAAATGATTTTGATATTATTACCAATGTTCAGGAACTCATTTACGGATACAACTCGAAGTTTTGATCGCGCATGAGAAGAGATGCCATCAGAGACAGAACTATTTAAACGTTTTGTGAGAGGATAAACTATATTACTAATATATTTAACCCTCAACTGGTGAGGTCATGATTATAGGACGTCAGTGGTGATGTGGGGTCAGGATGACCCCATTTTTTTATTTTCAAATTTTGATATATAGTAAAACTCAGAAATACTAAACTAGTAACAATTCATTATTTATTAATAGATTTAGTAAACTAAAACAAATATTCAAAAAAAAACGTGCACATTGAACCATATAACCTATAAAATATTTAACATGTACATATTTGATATTAAAAAAACATGTGTAACTTTTGTGCTAAAATATATATTAAAACCTTAGAGAATATTAGTTTAACCAAAGTAAACTTATACTAGAGGTACATATCTAACTTATGAAAATTAGAACATATTGAAAAATTTAATATTACATAAAAATCACAACTGATTATTATAGGCAATCTTCACAAATAATGCTACGCGAACAAGTGCTGCATATTGGCTCTTTGCAAGTGATGCAAACAATTTTTGTTTTTTTTTCTTTCGTACGAGGACACTTTGAACATTTCACTCTTTTGAACAATTGTTGCATCGAACAATGGCCTTATTCAAAACCCCAGCTATATTTTGTCTCTACCACTAAAGTCGCTCTCTTCTTGGTCCAAGATACTTTGTGCCCATTCCCCAAAGCGTGTGTCGTGATCCCTCATAATGTTTATATGGGAGAAAGCCATTTTGTTTGAAAATAAAAATATTCATTCAGATTCTGACCTATTTTTCACCACATACAACATTTAAAAAATGTTTCGTAGTTAGTGACGTGGGGTCACACAGACCCCGCGGCATAAATATCAAGGAATGAAGAAATAATTCTTACCGGTATAAACACGACTATCTCGTTGCCTGACGTACGACACACTAAACCAAAGGTACATAAGCGGGTAACCCGCTCGGGCGAGAACAGTAGGAACTACGACAAATTTGAAACACGATGGGGTCCTACCGACCCCACCTCACCAGTTACGGGTTAATTATATTGTGATTTTTATATAACTAATGGTAGGACGTTTCAGAAAGGATAAATTCCTCTGCAACGGTGGCGAACCGCTGATGTTTGGAAACCCGAGAATATTATCCATTGTTGCAAAAAGCTATTTTCCATAAGATTTTTGGATCGTCCAGTATCGATCAAAATTAAAATAATATTTTGCCACTACAATATCAAATACCCTGTACGTGATTTAGTTACATGCTTTAATTAGCTTGGAGCAATTACAACAATGTTGGTTATTTTGACGAAAAGTAAAGTAGAAGAGTAACGGTGTTTTTACCTATTGGATGTCTTTTTGATTTTTCATGTGGATAAGCTTGACCTATTTTTGCGAAACTTTAACAGTGGGTGTAGTATAGTGCCAGTAAAATGTAGCGCGAAAATCGTTTATCTAAGTGCGAAATATTGTGCACATTCCATCTAACAATACTAGATACGAATTAAAACTATATTGTGAAAAACTCTGATAAGGTGAGCAGGCCGGCCTGGCCGGCGGATGCTCGTCGCATCGTGTAGGTTTAGCTGACGCGCTGTTGGCGGATTTGCTGAAATGGCCGGAGAAGATGATAGGAAGTACAAATGTTGTCCCAAGAAGTCAATTTCAGTGATAGTCTGCATAAAATGTTTATCTGTATTTCATGCTGGTTGCCTGGAGCGTAAAACAAATATTAAATATGTATCAAAGACCGAAATCGTATGCTGCGGCCAGGAGTTAAAAGCAGCCAATGAATATTATGTCCAAGGGCTTGAAAGAGAGATCAAATTATTAAAAGAGGTACTGGCATGTAAGGAAGAAGTCATTAAGGATCAAAATGAGATTATAGAGAATTTGGAGGCGAAAGCTGAAAATCAACTCAAGATGAGCAACAGTGAAAATCAGTTACAAAGAGCGAGCTATTCTGATGTCACAAAACAGAAGGAAACAAACTCGGTAGTTACTATTAGGCCTAGAAAGCACCAGGGAAGTCTAAAAACCAAAAAGGACATTCGGAGAAATATTGAACCTTGTGGGCTTAGTATATCCAAATTCCGTCAAGCCCAAAATGGCGCTGTAGTTATTGACTGCGTAAGTAAAGATCAGACAACTCAGCTGCAGGACAAATTAAAACAAAGTCTAGGTGATGAATATAATGTTGAATGGCCAAATCTAAAGAAACCAAAGTTAAAAGTTGTGAAGATATCAGTACAGAGGATGACGACCAGTCCATTACTGATCAGATCATCAGATCAAACGAGGTATAAATTAAAGAAGATTTTCACATGAAGATACTTAAAAAATTACGAATAAGTACAAGAACACAAGCTTAATTTTGGAGGCAAATCCCAGAACACAATATATTTGGGAGCCGCTGGATTCTTTTCTATTTCCAGCACTAAATTCTTGATTTGCCGAAGGACCACCTAACTTCTTGTTAGGAAATAACATGTATTCAGAGTAATAGTAACAATTCGTTGAAGACACGAGAGGAATTAAAAACTACTGTCAAAATTTCGTGTTACTACAACAACCAACAACAATTATGTTGACTGTCGCCAAGCTAATGGATATTACATCCTTATAATCACTATCGCCAACCTAACTTAATTAATAATCAAAACTGAACATAAGCCGGCCACCTTGAAAAGCTGGCTTTTCAAAATAAAAATAAGCAAAGGAACTTATTAAATAATCCTAAATGTTCTTTAATTATTAGTCTCTATAGGAAACAAACATATTTTTGATACCGATCTCTTAAAAATGCTACCACTGGAGACGCGCACGGAAACTACTCTTATAACACTGTCCGAACCTGGGTGCAGTTCTACTACCCTGGCCATGCGTCATTGCAGAGGAGGCATATTATCCTCTATCAAGATCACTAAAGAGCCAACCTGGATCGGTAAATTAACCTCAGTTTGCCATTTAGTCCTTACTTGCAATTGAGACAAGTATTCCCGTGACCAACGAGACCAAAATTGTTGCATTAATTGTTGCAAATAATGGTAACGTGTGAGCCTATTTACTTTAGTATTCAAAACATCATTTTGAGGGGTACATGCCAAAGAATCTCCTATCAAAAAATGAGCCGGAGTTAACGGCAAAAAATCGTCAGGATCGTTTGATAGTGGAGTCAAAGGCCGGGAATTCAAACAAGATTCTATTTGGATTAACACTGTATACATTTCTTCATAGTGCAACATTGCATTCCCTAAAATCCTGCGCAAATGATATTTAGTTGCTTTGACCGTAGCCTCCCATAACCCACCCATATGTGGAGATTTGGCAGGTATGAAATGCCAATTAATTTGGTCCCTTGATAAATATTCTGAAACGGTTTTATTATGCTCCTGGTTAGAAAGCAAGTTATACAATTCAAGAAAATGGTTGTTAGCACCGATAAAATTCAACCCATTATCTGAATATATCGCTTGGCTTACCTCTTCGCGAGATGAAACGTTTCAATGCATTCAGGAAGCCGTATGTAGTCAGGTCATTGACTAATTCTATGTGCACAGCTCGAACAGCCAAACAGACAAACACACAGATATAGGTTTTTACGGTTTGAGTTTTACGTCTTACCCCATCTTTAATATAAATTGGACCTGCATAATCTACTGCACATCTCGAAAACGCTCTGCTAGGAGTAACCCTAGATGCAGGTAGCTGACCCATTAAGAACTTTGAACGTTGCGGGTTTACGCGAAAGCATGTAACACAAGATCTTATTACTGCTTTCACCATATTTTTTCCATTAATCGGCCAATAGTTGAGACGTAAGATAGAAAGTAAAGTTTGAGTTCCTGCGTGGAGCTGCTTAATGTGTTCTGAGCTAACTATTAAGTACGTAAGTTTATGTTTATAAGGCAAAATAATTTGATGTTTTTGATTGTAAAAGATATTTTGCGCATGAGAAATCCTACCTCCTACTCTTACAAGGTTCTCTTTATCTATAAAGGAATTCAAACTTAGTAACTTGCTCTTTTTATCTAACCGTTTTTTGTTTTTTAAGCATTTAATTTCTGATGAAAAAGTTTCTGACTGAGCCAGCCTAATTAAAAAATTTAGAGATTCTGTTAGTTCTTCGATAGACAAATGTTCGGAAGCTGGTTTGATTTTATTTAAAGCTCGATTTTTAAACCTTAGAATATAGGCCGTTATTCTCTGTAATCGTAATAACGTAGAATATTTCTTAAAAATATTAAAGCTTAAAGATTCACAGCCAGCTAAACTAACTGAGGAAGTTTTGATTTCAGGAAGATCGCTTGACTCTAAAATGTCAATTTTCTGACAAAGATTAGAACTGTTCATTAAAAAAGATGGTCCGTACCACCAAATATCCGCATTTATTAGCTCTTCGGGGTGAATACCTCGAGAAATGATATCAGCCGCATTATTTTGGCTACTAACGTGTTTCCAACAATTAATATCTGTCAATTCATTGATTTTTGCCACCCTATTTCCCACAAAGGTTTTTAACATACCAGGATCAATTTTGAGCCACGACAATACGATAGTAGAATCTGAAAATAAAGTAACTTCTGAGATAATTACATCAATTATTTCTTTGACATATTGTACTAATTTTGCCAACAAAAACGCTGCAAGCAACTCTAACCGAGGTAACGTCAATTTTTTGAGTGGAGCCACTTTCGATTTGGCACACAGCAGGCGCACAAATCGTTTTCCGTCATTATTAGTTGAACATAAATAAATAGCTGCACCATACGCTTTTATGCTGGCGTCGCAAAAACCAAAGATTTGAATTGATTTATAAGCTATTTGTAATACTTGTCTTCTTATTTGAATGTCATTTAAAATAGGGACTTGTGACAGAAATTGTAACCAATATTGTTTAAGATTATCTGGTATTGGTTCGTCCCAACTAAGTCGTAACTGCCACAGTTGTTGCATCAGACATTTAGCCCTTATCAAAGCCGGCCCGATTAGCCCTAGAGGATCACAAATCTGAGCTAATACCGATAATATTGAACGTTTTGTCACCTGAGAACAATGATTATAATTCAAGGCTATCATATATTTAAGAGTATCTAAGTTCGGATTCCATGCAATACCTAACGTTTTTATTTCTTTATTGTCTCGCGGTAAAATCAGTTTTTCATCCTTAAGTGTACTGTTTTTAGCTATAAAATCTAAAACTGAATTTTCATTGGATGACCATTTTCTTAGATCAAACCCGGCTTGTGAAAGAATCATAGTAATTTCTTGATAAATTTCTGTAGCTTCTTGAGTTGAATTTACACTAAGAATTAAATCGTCCATATAAAATGAATTATGAATAACTTTTGAAGTTCGTGGATACATTTCCTGATGTTCTATTGCTAGTTGCTTAAGGCATCTTTGAGCAAGATATGGAGCCGTTTTAGTGCCATATGTAACTGTATTTAAAAGATAAACATTAATTGAATCCTTCTCATTATGACGCCACAAAATCTGTTGATAAGAGCGATCAAAAGGATCCACTAAAATTTGGCGATACATCATTTTAATATCCGCATTTAAAACAACAGGTCTAAGTCGAAATCTAAGCACTATTGAGAATAGATCATCTTGAACGGTTGGACCTAAACATAGCAAATCATTAAGAGACACATTGTTATCCGTTTTAAAACTAGCGTCAAATACTACTCTACACTTAGTGCTTAAACTGGATTCTCTAACCACTGGGTGATGCGGAATAAAATATGAATGACTTTCAGCTGAGCTGTCTTCAGACAGAGTGCACTTAAATGTCATATGACCGAGCTGTTCATAATCTGTCATAAAGTCTTTGTATTGAATACTTAAGTTTTTATCGCGTTTAAGCTGCGCTTCCATACCTAAAAACCGTTTTAGACACAATTGCTTGGACATTCCTAAATTTTGTTCGGACGTTTGAATAAATGGTAATTTTACGATAAATTTACCATCCGAATTTCTTACTGTATGCTTTTTAAAATGAGCTTCACAATATTGAGCTTCTTTTGATAAAAGTTGTTTTTGCGGTAGTTCCTCGATTTCCCAAAATCTAACTAATGTTTCATTTAGGGTATCGGTTTCATTTTGTTGAATAAAATTACAAATTGATTTTAGCGAAATCTGTTTCACGCTTGAACCTAAATATATTGATCCTGTTAAAATCCATCCTAATTGTGTCTCCTGTAGTACTGGAGACCTTTTTCCTAATCTAATTTTACCTAATCCCAACAATTCATAAAAAAGATTCGCGCCTATGAGAATATCAATTTCTTTCGGTTCGTTATAATGTTCATCGGCTAATTGTATATTCGGCGGAATTTTAACCAATTCCGTTGAAAATCCAACTAAAGGCAACTTTTCTGTGATAACTGGTAGAACCAAAAATGTTAAGTTCGCTTCAAACGCGTTTATTCGAGATCTGATGTTTGTCTTAGTTTTAAATTTAATATTCGTGGTTATTTGATTTATCCCTGCGAGAGGCATATAAAAATCTTCACATCTTAGCTTTAATTTTTCACACAGAGATTGACTAATCAGATTCGACTGACTTCCCGAATCTAGAAGAGCTGTACATGTATGATATTTTCCCGAAGAATCCCTTATCAATATGGTTGCTGTTGACAGGAGAACTTGAGACTGGTTCACCATAGCATGTGAAACTTCATAGACATTGCCAACAATATTTCCCTTAATGGAACCTAAACTATTATATTCAGGCGTTCCATTTTGGCCTAGGTTTTCCGGTAAATTCCGGCCTTCCGGTGTCGTTATAGGACCCTCGCCCAACCCGTTTTCCGAGCTAAATTGTCTTACCACGTGTGTGATACCTGTTTTGGGAGGAGACTGCGGCGTACTCAATTTTTTTGTTGCGATGTTGTCGTTTCCACTAGAAGCGTGATCCTTTAAACCTCTGTTAGTATTATCGTCATGTAAAATTGTATTATGTTTTAAGTTACATTTTCGACAATTTTGTGAGAGACACTGATATTTAAAATGTCCAGATCGTAAACAATTTGTATACAATTTATGTTTTATAACGTGGTTATATTTTTCATTTAGCGGTAAATTTAAAAATTTAGAACACTGATAGATAAAATGTGTACCTTGGCACATGGGACATGAAATTCGTTCAAAACCTGCATAACACTGTTGAGTTAAAGGAACATTTGATTTCCCAGAATTAGGAAAACCTTTTGAAAATTTATTATAATTTGGATTTTTCGGAAACCCACGAGGATTACGATTATTTTGACTATGCGATTCGCTGTATAACGCTTCAAGTGTACAACACTTTTTTGTTAGAAACTGTGTTAGTTCGTTTAATGTAGGCATTCTATTGTTATCTAATTTACCTTCCCATTCGCGCTTCGTTCTATCATCTAGTTTTTGCAAAATGATTGGAATTAGCAAAGCATCCCAATATGTAACCGGTAACTTAAGCTTATCTAACGCATTTAAATTTTGTGTTATAATATCTAAGAGACTTCTTAAACCTTGAGCTGATTCCCGTGTTATGTCTGGTAATTTAAATAATATTGTATTTATATGCTGATTTATAATTGCACGTTTATTTTCGTAACGCATCTTTAGAGTATCAATTGCAATACTGTAATTATTGTCAGTTATTTCTAAGTTGTCAATGGTTTTTAGAGCATCCCCTTTACAACAAATTTTTAAGTAAAGAAATTTTTGTGTTTCAGACAACTCTGTTCGAGTATGTACGATAGAATTGTAAATATCCCAAAAACTTAACCATGTTTCGTACTTCCCCTGAAATTCAGGTAAACCTATATCGGGTAATTTTCCTAGAGCGTTAGAAACACTAGCATTAGCTTGAGATTGAACCTGACCCTGTGTTTGTATGTTTGACTGCTGAACCTTCGTTTGATTTTTCAAAATATCATAAGCTACTCCTATGACTTCAAAATATGACGATTCTGTTTTTTCGCGTTCTTTTTCCTCATTTTTATCTAACATTTCTAAACGTGACTGATATTGCTCAAAATTACGTCT
>MU185144.1:38318-121433 GCA_016904865.1 Pissodes strobi
TTTTTTACAATATTAAATTCAAACACATACGAGCGTTATACGGTAAGTAAATGATAAGAAAGCAGATATTTGCGCAAAATTCAAACTACCATGGGTAGTTAAACCCCTTGACGCCACTACGCTTACTACAAAAAAAAATTATCTCAATGACAAGCAAAGAATATTTTGGAACAGACTTACTCTGGCTACTGCAATGCAAACGGGATTTCCTTAAACACAAAATTGTCTTGTATCGATCTTGGTGAATTAACTTCCTTGGAACTTTTTACTTGTGAAGAAATTTCGTGACAACTTTCGAGAAACTGCTCGTGGATTAACTGTCGTGAACTTTACTCGTGGAAACTACTTCTGGAAACTTGTGGCTCAACTTTCGTAACTTAATTTTCGTGGAAACTACTTGTGATTTAACTGTCGTAGAAACTTCTCGTGACTTAACTCTTATATGTGTGGAAACTTTCGTGTAAAACTTCGTGATATTTTCGTGGCTGTTATCGTGACTTTGACAGTGACAGTGACACTCAATAAATCATAATAAGGAGTATTCTTTTATTCACCGGTGGATTCAATCATTGGTGAACCGATGTTTTTACGGTTGACATTTCTAGGGTCCTGTCGTTACCAACCGGTGGACACCGGTTCTGAGAAAATAAGAACGCATTGATGGAAGTTTGACGTTTGACTTTGACATGTTATATAAACAACAAATTTGAAATTTTTGCTTGCAGCAGTTTTTTTTTGGATGATATAAAATGATCTCTGTTGCGGCCGCTTTAGCGGCGAGAGTACTGTATTCCAGCGACTCCGATTCTGATGATGATGACGAAACCATTATATTAGTGACTAAGGGGCGCACAGAACACTACAAAATTGCGTTTTACATTGAAAATGTTGTCATGAAATATAACTTACACGATTTTAAATCGCATTTCAGGCTAACAAAACCTCAAGTTGAGGTAGGTTTTTAACACATACCTACGTACTTATGTCAAAATGCTTATTGTGCAAAGAATGAATTCTTATTGACAAAGCTCGAATAGCTAAAAGATAAAGTATGTAAATATAAACATTTTTAAACTAAAATTAATAACACATTAACACTAAACATATAAAAGACAATCGAACATATGCAAGCTAAAATCGATCTTCAAGGAACTCATTCACGTCATAATAGGCTCTCGCAATAAGCAGTTTTTCAGTTCTCGCTGAAAGTTGGTTCTCTTAAATATTTGCCTTATATTTTGAGAAAGATGGCTAAATAATTGGCGGCTACCATAGATTAGAGAATTTCTCACTCTAGAAGTTGAGGGAATTGAGATTAAACTCTCAATTCCCTCATAAAATCACTGCCGAGTATTATAGACATCAGCATCCTGGTTGCGAATGTCGCATCTAAACTTTTTATGAAGAAGTCATACAATCTCCAGTATATACAGCGAAGGCAAAGTTAAAATTTTTTCCTTCAAAAATAAGGGTTTGCAAGAATCTCTTGCTCTCACACCACAAACATAACGCTTGGCTCACTTTTGCAAAACAAAGACGCTCTGAAATAGGTATCCAGCACATGCTCCCCAAAAACAAACTCCGTACCCCAGATGAGACTCTATCAATGCAAAATACAAGTTTCTTACCATGCTGTAATCCATCTCCTGAGCAATCACACACAGTGATAACAATTTGACGATAATTTAGCCTTGGATCTGTTGATGTGTGACTCAAATTTTAAACCATCGTCAATGTAAATTCCCAGAAATTTTATACTTTGTAGGTTATTTACAACATTTTGTTCAATATACACATTGTCTAACTCACACTGAAAAGACATTACGTCAGTTTTTCCACATTAAAACATTACTTATTTGCACAGCACCAAATCATCATTTACAAACTCATTCAGGGCATTGGGTTCCCGGTTGCTCCAGAGTATTGTTGCATTGTCGCAAAAAGAGTAAATTTTCCTGCTATTTCCAAGTCCCCAATATCATTAAAATATATCAAAAGCAGAATCGGTCCCAACACTGAGCCTTGTGGAACGCCGCTGTTCACCATTTGTTGTTCTGACACGCTATCATTAAAGATGACTGATCGAAACCTGTTCAAACTAGTTCCCCTAAACCCATAAGACGGCAGCTTCTGCAGCAAAATTTCGCGACTCACGCAATCGAAAGCTTTTGACAAGTCACAAAAAATTGCCGCAGCTGCATCGCCCTCATTAAGAGTCAGGTAAAGCTTCTCCAGAAAAGCAAATATAGCGTCATTAGTTCCCTGGTCAGCTTGGAAGCCAAATTGCTCTGAGCTCAAAAGACCGTGCCTTTCCAGAAATGCGATTATTCTTTTCTTTGCGATTTTCACAACAACCTTTGACAATTTTAGGATTTCTGCACCGACTTGGAATTAAGAAGGCGGCAACTCCATACCCATACCGCAATTAGAAAACCTCCAACTAAACCTATCCATTGCTTGTTACTGACTCTTTGGGGGCTGGCAAATCAAGAATGCTATAGGAGTATTGGTGACCGATTTGGTGTAAGCCCAGGAAATGCACACACAATATTTATTAATACTTGCCAGTTAATATGTCTATTGCAAGAAAAATATATTGTGTGGCCAAGAGGAGCAGAGCTAAAAAAAACAGTTGAGGAATTTAATCATCTTCGGGGAGAAAATTCATTTCCCAATGTTGTGGGAAGTGTAGATGGTAGTCATATAACCATTAGGGGGGTAGATGATAACTCATATTATAATAGAAAAGGCTATTATTCCATGTTATTGCAAGTCATTTGCAACAGCAAGAAGGAATTTATTGATGTTTTTTGTGGATGGCCGGGATCATCCCATGATGCCAGAATGTGGCAAAATTCCCCCATATATAACAAAATTGAAAGTGAAGGGATCATCCCGAATGAATACCACCTTCTTGGTGATACCGCTTACCCATTAAGAACATTTTTGATGGTTCCTTTCAAGGATAATGGACATTTAACCCAAATCCAGAAAAAATTCAACAAATGTCTTTCGAGTACTAGAGTTATAGTTGAAAACTCTATTGGTCTGTTAAAAGGTGTTTTTAGAAGGCTAAAATATGTCGATTTGACAAGAAAAGAAAATTTTAAATACATTGTTGTAGCTGCTTGCGTCTTACATAATTTTAGATTAAGAAATTTGGATACTGATGATTGTGATATTGAAGGTGATGACACTACTAATCAAACTAACAGTGATGAGAACGAATCTCTGCTAGATAAGTTAAATGCACTAGGTAAAAATAAAAGGGACAATATTATGTTGCAATTATATACTAAGTAGGTAACTTGTACTTTTTCATGTAATACCCTTCATTATCCGTGGCGAAGTGTACGAGTAGACAAGGTAGAAATTGTCTACAGTTATTTGTCATTAATTTATTTCATGTACTTAATTGTACTAACTGTTTAATTAAAATTTAAAAAAAAAACTGTAATACGCAACACACAACATACTTGCTCTCCTCATATATCTATGACTGTGATATAATTTATGTAATCCTAACTCTTAACGAAATAGAAACCACCCAAATTACAATGCCCGGACCGGAAACGTTTGATATGGCAACCGCAGTACTTCCGTTTTATGATGTTATCACAGAGGAGTAATCTGTGATGTTATATTATTAGCGGCTAGTTACCAAGATGCATTCCGTTTACAATTGGGCGGGGCTTGGAATACGTAAGTTGACTTCGCGATGATTGACTTGCATCTGACTGCTGCTCCCCGAACGGATTTAAGTACAAATACTACCTGTAAATAACTGTTTGTGTGAATCGTTGTTGGATTGGATTGTTATAATTCATTTCGTTTTATTTTTTTCTGATTTTGGACTTGCCTTAGGTCTTGGGTTAGTTTTGGTTAGTTCCTGTTTGTTGAGCCCCCGTAGCGAGCAGAGGGCAAGAGCCGTATTATAGTGGATATACAGCAGCTTGCACGTATTTCCGGGAATATATTTCATTGCCCACCATTCAAAACATATTACCACAGAGAATCCCCCTTCTTCTTTTGCATATTACAACCATAATAACGTGCAATTGTTTCGACCAATAAGAAACGGAATGCATCTTGGGAGCTATCCTCTCCTGTTATATTCATGTATAACTTACGTTTATATGTTAATATGCATTTTTTGCCCATTTACCTTCTCTATATTTCGCAGCACAGAATGTTACCATTTTATTTTATATTTTAATTAGTATATATCATTGTTTTATTTCAATGATTTTTAATATCTTTGTCTACCCGAACAAAAAGTTTATGCTTCGCCACTATTCATTACAAATAAAATGACTAGCTTACAATAGAAAAATTGTCATTTTTATTATTAAACTTTGTTGTACATAATAGGTACTGAAACGCCCCTGACTCGGGTACACCTTTTTGCACCCAAAAGCCAGCAACTTTGTTGGACGTGATCGTAACAATAATAATAATAAATATTACAACTGTCGGCTAAGACCCTGTTTAATTGACGTTGTTTTGTAGTAGGTTCTAAAGTAGATGTTTGTGAAGCGATTATCTCAAATAATTACAAATTTTTAAGTGACCAGTCAATACTGGCAATAAAACACAAATGACCATTCTTTATATTTCTATTTTTCTTTACTTGTACAGTTTAATGAAAACGCAGTATTAATTTATAGAAAATAACCTTTAATGTATATAAAACTGGAATACAACATAAAATGAGTTTCTCTAATAACGAAAAAATTTACATAAGAGAAAAAAATGATATTTTAATCAGGCTCCAAAAAAAACCTTTAACACATATACATATATATAAAAAATTTAATACAACATGAAACCAATTTATCTATTAAATGAAAAATGTACATAAGAACGAACAATATTATTTACGAGAATTAAGTTACGATATTTTAATCAGGGCCCGTCCCAGGAAGTAAACCGTGACCGTTTAAAAAAAATCCGAAGTATGTACCCTTACACTGTGCTCTACGCTCGTTACATTCACAGGATTCATACGGAAAATATATGCATACCACCTCGTACACATGCACATACTAAAGAAAGTTAGTAACAAGCTGAGAGCGTAGCTGATAACATTTGGCCAAGACATAATATATAAATATATTTTTAGATACCCCCACGGAATTACGTCACAAGGTTCTTTTGGGGGGTTGTCCCGAAGGATCTTTTCGTGTCCCGTAGGCTCTTTTCGCGTCCCGTAGGACTATTGTACCCTTTGTTTAAGAATCTTAACACTATTAGCCCAACTTGTTATTCGGATATAAGAGAGTTTAAGTTTACTTGAACACCTTTGGTTACAATCACCTCCTCGTCCGAAATCTAATTAAAACCGCGCAATTTACGAGAATCTGATCACCCTAAAGCATGAGGTTTTGAAAGTACGACCGTCCCTTAAAATGATGTATAAATATTAAATCGTCGTGAATTTAAGTGAAACTAAAGGATTTACTTATTTGTAAGGAAGTCATCTCGACTCCCCTGCGAGCTGCGCCTATGGCTGAGGTTTTAGGATTTGTTCTTAATTTCATTTGGCTCAGGAAACTTACAGATAAGCTCAATTTCTTTTATAATTGCAAATTTATATAAGCGGTGTGAGAAACTTGACTCTAATTGGATACCAGAATATGTGAAAATTTGAATAAGAGTTTTGGCGAGTGGAATCGGACACCAGTCTCTAGACAAAATTAGAGAAATTGAAAATAGGTGGAAATTTGAACCAGTCTCAAGCTTTTAACAAAGCGAGTGGATTTATTTTGCGCTTTTAACCAGTCTCAAGCTTTTGGCAAAGCGAGTGGGTTTTTCTTACTCTTTTAACCAGTCTCAAGCTTTCGCGAGTGGATTTCTTTCTGACGATCCCGTTTTGCGGTGGCGTTTTTATAGGCAAAAGTCCCCCATTTGATGTGTGAGTGCGACAAGATGCTATTAAAATTCCGATCTCACACTTTAGAAAAATATATTAAAAAGAGACGTAAATAAGTGTGCCGCGTACTTCCAACGGTTGACTCGACCCTGACTTTACCTGCTTCGGGGTTTGCTTGCAAAAAGTGCGTTTTTAAAGCTTTTTATAATACCGAGTGTATTTCAATTTTGCCGGTGAATTTAATTATTTTAGAACTTTTCTTTGTTAATTTGCATACCTAGGGTCGGTCTGTTTCAGTACTTTTCTTTAAATTAGTTGTAGTAGCTTATAAAATATTTTCTACAAGTATAGGAAACATAAACACGAGTTAGTTTTAGAGCAAAAAAAAAAACAACAATAACTGCAAAATTATAAGGGGTAAGGCATCGCACCTTATTCATAGGAACTATAATGTAAGACTATAGGAACAAGAAATAGACTCTACACTTAGGGAACATAATTTTCATATTAGACAGGTACAATATTAGCAGTCTTAGTACCAGTTTCAAGCCCGAATAACTTTGTTCCTAGAATAATTACTATGCCTACAATTGTATTAACAATCGTTGTCAAAGGAAATATTTGAAGAATAAAGTTATCCATACTTGAAGAAACTGGGCCTTAGAGTATAAGTATCTCGGTAAGTATATCAAGATAAAAGATAAAATTCGTTTAATCTTCCAGTGGTAAATAATTAATCATTATTATTCTTACTAGCCGTACTTCGAATGGCATCTGCCAAGTTATTTATTGCATCAATTTCTTTTTGCTTCAGTTCTTTTTTTTCCTTCCATTTGGCTGTGTCTTTTTCATTTTTCAAATAGAGATATTGTGACAGACTTAATTCTTTTTTGATATTCCTCTTTGGTCTTTTTGGTGTTTGCTGTAAATCATTATCATATGAATGATGTTTTGCTGATGGTTCCAACAATAATTCTGATGAATCATCTGTGGCATTGCTCTCATCAGATACTATATTATGCATATTAATTGACGAACTTAAAGTATTCACTGGAGGTGTACTAGCAGCTTTGTTGCCTAGGGCATTATCCATCATGTCAAAAAACTCCCACGTAACTTTTGATTCTCCTGACTTTTTTAAACGTTTTTCCTTGTTTTGTCTGTAGGTTTGCAACAAATTCCGATATTTGGAATAACACTCATCTCCAGATACATTATATTTTCCTATAAGATTCATATCCTTGGCTATATATGCCCAAAGTTTATTTTTTTTACATGTTGGCTTGTTAAATTCTTCTTCTTTTGTCAATCTTAAATCGAGCAGTAACTTAACAGATTCGTTGGTCCAGCGATGTTGTGCAGTTGTATTGCTACATGACGGACCAGCAGACTCATTAGACATACTGTTTTCTTGAGGATAATCTTGACTCAATCCTTGACTATAATTGACTGGAAGCACATCAGCTTCTAAAAATATTACACATTGGTAAAAATTTAATAGAAAAATAACAAAGTTGTCCAACCCATAAATGGCCATCATAGGGGTTCCTAAGAAAAAAAAATGCTACATGTAAGCCAAATACAAAACAGTGCTACATGTGAGTCGGTGTTGGCTTATGCTAAGAATAAGACCAGCATTACAAATCAAGGAGAAATTTCAGTTGCCCAACTAAGGACAAAAGGCGACACATCATCATTTAAAGTAGGAATAGACAGTAAATATATACCACAGGTAGAAGCTGAACATTTTTGGCCGGAAAATATCATTATCCGAAAGTTCAAATTTAACCTTCGCACCAGACAGGCTGTTATGAGTCAGTTCCATGGCAGACATGCACGTGCAGGATCATACAATGGCAATCAAGGTAATTCAAATTTTCATTGGAGCCAAGGAGGGAGAACCAGGTACTAAACAGTTCCAATATAAGTGTTTACTATCAGAATGTTAATGGTCTTAGAACTAAACTTTCTGAGCTTCGTAATAATGTTGCACTCAATCAGTACAATGTGATTTTGCTTACTGAAACATCATTGAATTCAGATTTCATCGGTAGTGAATTGGGCATGGATAACTACAACATATACCGAAAGGTCAGGGATAGTACAGTCACTGGCAAACAGAGAAATGGAGGCGTACTGATAACAGTAAAAAAGAAATATAAATCTCAACAGCTGCAAATCTCTTGCTACAATTGCGAGGAAATATGGGTATTCACAAATCTCTGCAAGAACCTCAAAAAACTATTCTGCTGTGTGTATATTCCACCATCATCATGTAGCGATGCCTATAAAAAATATTGTGAAACAGTGGAAAGAGCATCTTTATATAGTGACCAGTTCACATATTTGTTGCCGGGGACTAATTTTCTATGATAACCTAAATCATAAAACTGTATGCGCTAGTGATAGTTTAGTAAAGTGTGATAGGCATCATTCAGCCCTAGTCATTACTGTTAACTATGACAATATACCTGATCTTAATAACAGTATAGATTGTAATGACCTCCGGCAACTTGTTCATATTCATGTTCCTCCTAGATCACATAGAGTTGTGAATACATTTCATATTGAAAACCATCGCACCAATTATGGTCAATTCTCATCCATAAATAGAATGATGTATCATGCAAATGAATTAAAAATTGACTTGTTTAACACCACCTTGTACTCCCTTAGGGCAGCACTTAATTGTTAATAGATTGCTAGCCTAGCCTTTTACATAATGTTAGTAATATAGTGGTCCATTGTTGTTTTTATAGTTAGTGTAGTTTGTATCTTTATAACTCATTTGTCATTTATATATTGTGTACTTCATTTTTTAAACATTTTATTCTTAGACTAGACCATTAATTAATTTTTGTAAAATTGACTTTTTGTAATATCCCGTTGATAAATAAATAAATAAATAATTTGTGTGGTGTACTACAAGCTCGACAGTCCCTCACATGACCATACGAAATTTGATCAGAACAGTAGTAAAATTATCACCGAATTTTTTGCAATACAAACCGCTCTGATATGTGCTCCGACTCCCAGGTCCAACTGATTTGCAATTTTCCTCAAGATTTCCAAATATTAGGTCATTCTTATAAAGCCTAAAATATTTTTCGGAAATTTCTTCAAGGAAAGAAGGATCTATAATAAATAAAGACATATCTCACATAAAGTCTGTTTTTAAGGTTTTATGTTTCAACTACCACACAACATTTAAGATTATTTTACACATATCATTTTCATTGTAGTAGGTTTAGTGGAAAATTTACTCACCCTCTGAAGCACGAGTCAATTCGTACTCTGTTAAAAAAACCTTAAAGCTAATACCCGAGTTGTGGGTTAACACAACTTCAACGGGACGGTCCATTATATATTTGTTTATATTTATCAATAAAAATTTAACAATGATTCTATGTACTATGTATCAAAATTTTAAATTCTAAATTCAAAACCACAAAATATATTTTGTGATTCAAAACAAACTAACAAACAAATGTTAAATGTAAGGTTAGGAAAGTTGTCCCCCCTCCCCAATACACCGAACAACCGACTTGGCGAGTCGGTGGACGTTGATGCAACCGTACGTTAATCCATCGTGAATAAAAGAACATGATTGAAGCACAACCGATAGTCCATCGAACAATAAAAGAACGCCAAATGGTTCAACCGGTGCAATCGGTGAATCAACCGGTGAAAATAAGAATACGTCTTTACTACTACTCTCCGCTACTTCAATCCGGTTCGAAAGGTACCAATATTTGGTAGCCGCTGGATTCTTTTCTATTTCCAGCACTAAATTCTTGATTTGCCGAAGGACCACCTAACTTCTTGTTAGGAAATAAAACTCTGGGTAAGGAACTTATCCATGTATTCAGAGTAATAGCAGCGAATATTAACTACGACAAGAAGGTCCACTTAATGACAAGAGAGCACTACAAAGGGATCGTCGTTTAATTTCTTCGTTGCCTGGTAACGATCGGCGAATTTCGCCGCACACAGGTTGAATTTAAATAAAAGCTGGCCATAAACGATATTTTCGTTTGCGGTGTATTTAATCAAATTTATGACGAAATTATTTATAGCACTCTAACACTCTATTTGGCTTTGGAAAAACACAATTGATATCTTCTGAATTGTTTGCAGCGCCCTGTCAAACTTACGTTATGGTTTTTTTTTTATTATTATCACCAAATAAATATTTTGATTAAGTTTGTATTCAACTGGCTGTTTCAAAAATCTGTTAACGTTTTTAATTAGTTATTATTGATAACAATACTCAAGGTATGTAATAACTAATATTTAAAAGATTTTGATTTTGTGCTAATGATTTCACTATATTTCCGAATACTAATATTCTGACAAAAGACATCAAGAAGAAAATGTTGCTCGATTTTTCCCCATCTTTTAATATTTAATTAAATTTTGGCCTTTTGGGTGTTTTTAAAATTGGTTAAAGGTTTCGCACAATATTTTTACTGTATATTTCATTCCTATTTTGTAATACAATACAACTAAAAAATAGCGATATTATCTTATATCGAATATTGACTCGACTATATAATTTAGGCATGAAAATTAATCTGACAAAAGGATGAGCTGGTCTATGGCCGTCGCGTCAAAGGTCGCCTGCCAACATGATTGTTTTATTTGTATCATGGCCTGCCGATATCGTTGCCGCCGCGGAAAGTGATCCTTCTTATCGAATAGTTTTGCCCAAATACATAATAAAAAGATAAAGACTGATATACTACACAGCTAACGTGCTAACACTCCGTTGAGGATATGTGTTGGTGTTATACCTACTTGTGCAACAACTGAAGTACTGAAGCCAGATTATCAGAAAATGGCGCGTCGAAATGAGGAGCATTATAAGATCCTTTACACAAATAGTGCCCTATAAAAAATCGGCCTCTCCTATTGGTCAATTCGCATGGCCCTCCGCTCGCTTCGCTCGCTACGGGGGCTCAAAGAAAGGAAACTAACCAGGTGCTAACCCAAACTAACCCAAGACATACCCAAACTAATCCAAGACGTACCCAAAATCAAGAAAAAAACTGTTTAGAAACATAAACTTAAAAAAATATAAAAAAAGGAACGGGATCGAACCCAGGCCGTCTAGGTGAGACCCAGCTGTCTAAACCTCTACACCACGACACTCCCGAGAGCTCTTGGCAGAAATTGATTGCATCACGAAGACATATTGTAATACGAGATGGATCAACCAATAGGAGACGTCGATTTTTACATAGTGTACTATTTGTGTAAAGGATCTTAAAATGCAAATGAGGATCCTTCATTGGCTAAATTTGTAACGTGCGCAGCTTTCCCTGCTGCTGTCTTGTTTGAGCATTTACGTTTCTCTGTTTTTTATTGCTTCATATATTGTACTGAAAGTATTTTCAAATGTCATTTAAATTACCCTTAACTCAACGCATTATTAAATTATTGGAATTTTAAAAGCTATATCTGTTGTAAAGTCATCGGTACCGGATGGGCAAGAAATTGAATAATCGATTAAACGCTTAGTATTTTAGCAAACAACTGAATAACCGATTAATCGATATAATCGATCATCGATATTTTCTGAAATATTAATCGATAAGTCGATTAATCGGTAATTTCTTAAAAGTGAATCGAATAATCGATTATTGTCACCCACCCCTAATCCCATAATATTGTAGTAAGTGAAACTGAAGCTTAAATTTCGGCAGAATCATTATTGCTGATGCAAGACTGATGTTATTATAAAAAGAGGTAATAAATACTTTGGCTGAATCAGCAGATAAAAATTTATAATTTAGTTTTAATTTGTAAATATGGCTTTAATATTACCTTCGGATATTCAGAATATAAGCAAGTGTTTTTGAACAACAGCTGCACTGATGCTTCTATATTTTTTACTAGTTTCGTTCCTATTAGATTAATTTAAGAAAGAAAACGATAACTCTGAAATACATGTATGGCAAAATTTCAGGCCCTCATCAACCCGTTTCTGCCGTCCGCTTAACATTCATTTTGCTCGTGAGACTCCTGAATTAACCTTTGCAAAAACAAAATTTGGATCATCGAATTAAAAATTTAAAACCCTTTTCTTTACAACGAAGGAGCCCTTAATTTTCAAAACATTTTCTAAAACGATTTATGAACATACAAATGATTTTTATACATGATTTTTATCGTTAGTGATAATTGATACTCCCTATATATAAATATAGATGATGGGCAAAAAATTCAACAATTATTTCTCTAAAACACGATATATTAAACGTGTAATACTTAATAACTTGTATGTCTTATTTCTGGTAAACCTTATTATGGCCAGCTTTCCTAGAAATTTTACCAGTGTGCGCCGGGTCCAAAGGTTACATGCCAGTATCATGCTAGTTTTCGCGCGGGGAAGGAGACATACCGTTGACGTGCCGCTGCGGAGAGTGAATCTTCTTATCGTAGTTATTATTCGCTGGTAATAGTAACAATTCGTTGAAGACACGAGAGGAATTAAAAACTACTGTCAAAATTTCGTGTTACTACAACAACCAACAACAATTATGTTGACTGTCGCCAAGCTAATGGATATTACATCCTTATAATCACTATCGCCAACCTAACTTAATTAATAATCAAAACTGAACACAATATTCTACTAAACCTTAGAAAAGTTAAGCTAGGATGGTCCCGATGTTCTGTTTTTAATCATGTTAGTATTCTCCAGTGCTACAACTGTTTTAATTTTGGACACTATGCAAAGGACTGTATTTCAAAGAAAGTGTGTTCTAGATGCTCTGAACATAACCAGTATTCCTACAAAGACTTAAGTCACAATCTCTCAAATGTGGAAATTGTGTAAAATTGTCACAAAGTCATAACTCACAGTTAGATATAGATATTGATCACTCTCCTCTTGATAAAAATTGTCATTGTATGTTAAAGGTTTTAAATTTGCAAAATCATAAAATTGAGTATTTTTCTGAACACTAAGACAAAGTAAAAATGTCTGAGAAAATTGTGTATTTAAGTTAGCACATCTTAATCTTAGGTCAATTTTCACAAGTTTTCAGGAATTTATTAGTATAATGCAGGTGGGCGATTTTGATGTCATGGCAGTGACGGAGACCTGGTTACATGAGCATGTTGCGTCTAATCCATTTCTTATTCCCGAATATAAATTTCTTCGATGCGATCGTTCCCAGGCAAGCGGAGGGGGTTTAGGAATTTACATTAAAAACATACCATATCGAAAGACTATTTATGCCACAAGTAATTGATCGTTTTGAAAATCTTTGGATAAAAGTCAAAGTTAATTGTAAAATATCAATTACTATTGGGGTGATTTATCGGACAAAATATAATGTTTTAAACTACGCCCAAGCAGTCGATGATTTTTTACCTGAAATTCTACCATCTTCTGATTACATTGCTGATTTGTGAGATCTGAATATAGATTTCCTGATGGTGAACACTTCAAACCCTGTGCTTCAATTGATGGACCCTTTTGGTTTTTCTCAGATTATTCATGACCCAACACGAATATAAAAGAGTAGCTCTTCCTTGCTGGATCCTAGTTTTATGAGTAATTTAGATATTGTTCTTTTATCTGGCACTCTTGATGCTGACAATGTCAGTGACCACAGTGTGACTTATTGCAACATTGGGGCACCCAGTATGAAAAATGCACAGAAATTTATTTCTTTTCGAGATTTCAAGCATTTTAAAGAAGATGAGTTTTTTGATGATCTGTCAAGTGTACCTTGGGGACAATGTTTACTATATGTCAGAAATAGATGATAAGGTTAATTTTTTTACTTCTCAGTTATCACTATTATTTGAAAAACATATACCCCTGAGGACAGTTCGAGTAAGCAAACCACCTGCACCTTGGATGACACCAGCTCTAAAGATGATGATGAAGGAAAGGGATAAGGCTCTTTTAGAATATAAAAAAGCAATACTCCGGCGAACTGGGAGAGCTACAGAGGTTTGCGCAACTTCACTCTTTTGTCAGTTCGTAGGGAACAAACTGGGTATTTAGAGTTTCTGGAAAGACAAAGAAATGAAAAAAACTCTGGAAGGGGTTAAGAAATCAAGATATATGTTCAGGATCAAAAAGTAGTGTGAATATTCCACCTACACATCAAGATCCAGAATCTGTAAATAAATATTTTTTGAGTGTTTTTAATAAATCAAATAATTGTGTACAAAAAAATCGCATTTTACAGTAGTCCTAAATTGAAAGACGGTTTAAGTTTTACTTTTTCAATGCAGTCTCCTGGGAAAATACAGAAATGTGTTTACAGCATAAACTCAAATGCTGCTGGAAATGACGAACTGACACTGGAAATGGAAATGCTTAAGCTTAGTTTGCCTGCTGTATTAAACCATTTAACTCATATTGTAAATTACTGTATAGAGGTAGGATATTTTCCAATACAATGGAAAGAATAAATTTTTTGTCCCATTCCTAAAATTAACAATCCATCTAGCGTTAAGGACCTTCGTCCAATTAGCTTGTTATCGGTAGTGTCGAGAGTTTTGGAGAGGGATGTGCATTCACAGATAAATGGTTTCCTCTCTGAGAATAAACTGCTGTCGGTGCACCAGTCCGACTTTAGGGAGGGTTACAGCACATCAACAGCACTACTAAATGTAACTGACAATATTATGAGAGCGATTGATAAGAATATGGCAGTAGTTTCAGTCTGCTTTGATTACTCTAAGGCTTTTGATGGGTTGGACCATGACCTGTTGTGTGCAATACTGCATTATCTGGGCTTCGATGCAGTATCATGCCGTTTCTTTGCAAGCTATCTTGTGGGGAGACGGCAAAGGGTACCTATAAATAATACCTTGTCATCTGTTGGAAATATTGTCTCTGGGGTCCCACAGAGCTCAATCTTGGATCCGCTTTTATTCCTGATTTACACCTTCGATATCTTTGATGCTCTTAAAAATTCACATGTAAAGTCTTATGCTGATGACACCCAGCTTCTCCATTACTTTCCACCTACTTATCCTGACTCGGCTACTGAGGAGCTGAATGGCGATCTCACTTCAATTTTGCAGTATTCAAATGAGCACAATTTAAAATTGAATGCAGATAAGACAGAAGTTTTTTTATTTTGTCCCGAAATACGCAGAATAGAACTGGATTTTAAAATTAGTTGGCTGATAAAAACTTAATATTTACAAAATGCGCAAGGAACTTGAGGCTGTATTTGGATGTTCAGCTTAGATTTAGAGAGCATATTAAGAAAATATTACAAAAAACTTGCTTTACACCATGAAGCACATATGACACCTTCATAAATATTGCTGCACGTCCATGACACATATGTGATTCATTTGCATATCCGTATGCATGATACTTTTATTTTCGAACGCTGGGGTCTAGGCAGGTTGTATTAAATGGACGTCTAACTAATGCATATAGAATCATATATGACTCATGGGACTCTCGGGATTATAGCCAGAAAAAGTTTTACGTAGGATACAAAATATACGACATTTGTGGCAATAAAATAATGCGGAGCGTCAATGGTTCTCACTAAAGCACAAACTACAATATATTTATAAGTCAGAAAACATTTTTATTATAGTAAAACACAAAGATACCTTTCTTCTAGTGATACAGAAAAGTTAGTGATTTTCACTAAAGCATTTTAGACAGTAAGATTTTTCACAAGACGTACACTCAGTAGACACTTGTTTAGTACGCTTTGCAGCAAAATCCGTATCTCTGTCTGCTTTATTTCGGTTGTAGCATGCGTGGCATCGTTTACGTCTAATTGTACCATCTGCTTTTCGACGAATCTCTTGCAAAAAGTGGCTGTTGCTAGTCCCAGGTTCAAGATCCATGTTCTTATCCTCAAATTCAAATATTTGGCGAAGTAAGAGTTCCACAAATTCAAGTCGTCGAATATTTTTGCCAGGAGATTGTTCATTATAAAGTAACCATCAAGAGTTTACGATAACTGATCCAGCAATTAACTAAATAGCAACTTTTTTGTACCAAATAAGCGACTTTCTTAGGCAACTATAGTAGCTGCTCATTTGGTCAGAAATATCGATTCCCTGTTTTCCTTTGTTATATTCTAATATTATTCTAGGCTTTGTTTTGTTCGGATTTTGTCTAGTACCAGCTGGTGCCATCTCATTTCCTTCACGCGTGGAGAGCATTAGACTGTGATATTATTGGCCTGCATGGCAATGGACTAGCCGCGCTTCAATTAAGCATTTACGACATCCTTGGGAAGAAACTTTTTATTTTTCCTTAGAGTTCCGCACAGGTCAGTGGTGTGTCTTTTCAAATGCATGGCTAACGAACGGTATGCGTGTATACCAGATATCCGTGACA
The DNA here is from genome assembly GCA_016904865.1 of Pissodes strobi. NCBI lineage: Eukaryota > Metazoa > Arthropoda > Insecta > Coleoptera > Curculionidae > Pissodes > Pissodes strobi. The sequence continues at coordinate 54,536 of MU185144.1, forward strand.
AAAAGGCGACCTTCGTTTAACAGTTTTTCTCCGAGTGTTACCACAACAGAACCTGGTTTGTCCAAATTTTCGATTGTAGGATGTGCACCGCAATGTATCTTGAAATTCCACACAAATCCGGTAGGGGTACAAAGCTTGTCAATTTTTACTCCGTATTTACTTGACTTGCCCGGATTATACTGACGAAACTGTAATCGACCTCTAAAAAGAATCATTGATTCATCTATTGCGACGATTTTTCCTGGTATATAAACTTTTTGTATGTTAGCTACAACAGCATCAACAAGAGGGGAAACTTTATAAATTCGGTCACTGCCATCTCTTGGCAGGGAGTTATCAACAAAATGCCAACATCGTAGCACTAGGGCAAACCTGTTGCTCATTTTTATTTTATGCATGAAAGGGTGACAGTACAAATTATCAAGTTTCCAGTAACACTCAATTTTCGGAAAATTAACGATACCCATGAATAGTATTACTCCCAAAAACTTTTTCATTTCTTCTTTATCTGTATTTTTCCATCATTCTTGCATCTGGCTCGCGTATCGGCTTGTTTCATTCACCATGAGTTCGAACACAGAATCATCAATAATCGAAAAAAATATCCATGGGAGTAACTTGATTTTTTTTTTGACAAGTCCCCATGAATGCCTTCAATGCCAGTAAACGGTACTGTAAGTAGTGCTTGAAAATTCGGCGACCAAATGAGAGACGACGGCTCTGCAAAGGGAGGATTCACAGGGACCTCATCATCATCTGAAACATCATCCAAATCGTCTGATGAAGAATCTGTATAGTGGGGTTCCTAACACTATCGTCGCTATCTTCGGCTGCCAAAAACCTCTCCATTTCGTCCCCTAACTCGTCCTGAGTTAGATGTTTTCGTGCCATTTTTCTAATAACAACGTAATATATAAGTGACTTCAATATGAAAAAAGTCGTTTTTACTTACCAGCAGCAATGTATATTCAATATCACTGTATTACTTCACTTCTACCGTAGATAAAACGTCTATAAGCGCAAACAAAACAATCGGCATGCACGCGCGACCTCATACGAGTAACGACTGGGAGCTAATTCTAGATACTCCGACGTTGCCAAACATCTGTAACGGTTTTGTTCATATGTGATTCATGGACGCATGATTAGAAAAAAATGTGCAGATACGTCCATGAGTCATATATGAACATGTCATTAAAAACCAAAATAATAAAAAATAAATAAAATTACATAGTGGTGTATGATATTCAATGACTGTAAAACTGAAATATTACAAAAAAAAGACATGGGACGTAGGAGGATCGAAAAAAATCCTTATGGGGACAGTCAACGTGCTAAGAATGAAAGTATTATATGCAAATAGGCATATTCTTAATTTCAAAATGAGGAAAAAGTTGTGCCAGTCACTGATTTTACCTGTTTTTAACTATTGTAATATTGTGTATTATCCTTGTCTTGACTTAACATCAAAAAATCGTCTACAATATGTCCAAAATGTTTGTTGTCGGTATATTTTTAACTTAAAATCAATTACTTAAAATGGCTTAGAGTTCAAAACACGGTAAAATTACATTTTATTGTGTTTCTCACTAAATTAATAAGATCATGTACTCCTTTATGCCGTGATTATAAGAAGTAGTATTGGTACATTGCGTAAGAAATATAGAGATCAACTCCTGACTGAACAGATCTCTGCGCTCATTTAATTATTTGAATTATTGTAATATTTCCTATTGCAGGTTTTTCTTCTTTTTTTTTCAAGTTTGTTCTTTAATATTTCATTGATTGTTATTTTTCTAATATTATTTTTACTTATGTTTTGCATATAATATATATTTTTGTTGGGTTTTTCTTATAGTGGTAATGGTTAGGTGGAAGAATAACTAATGTTAAATCTTGCCATTCCCATTGTATTTCTCTTTCTGAAATAAAGACGTTATTTATTTTGTCTATTTTTTAAGTGATTTTCCTTAAAGGGGTGGGGTGTTTTTATTGATGATTTATTTAGAAGAAAAAATGTATCCAACATTGGCTATTTTTTACGAAGATAATGTCATACAATTATTTTTAAAAACTAATTAACCTGTACCGGCGCCTTTAGAATATTCAGTTTTAAACAGCCACAAATATGTGCTTCATTTTGAAGCCAAATAGAGTAAACCTGACATTCGTTTTTGCGTAGATTCACTTGCGGTAGATGGTTAGGTCGAGGGATAGACGATGGCTCAACCGAAAGACTTTTAGTCGGTAGTTTAATGTCACTGAAAAACGAAGAAGAGGAAACTAAACCTACCGGAAGTCTGGGAAGAAGTACTCCAAGGTCAAGATCGCCTGCTCCCTCACCCAGACCTGAACTGAAAGCATCCGAGATACAGTACATGTTGGGTTAGTACAGTTTCTACAGTTAAGTACAGGAAATATACAGACTCGACACTGAAAAGGGTAAAGTAAGTATTCTCTACTGAAATGTTCTCTATTGAAATGATGATAATCAACTTAAGTTTCCATCAGGTGTCGGTTCTGTATAGCTGTGTCGACTAATATATTTAATTGTAGATTATCTTCAGGTTGTAGCATGATATCGCCTATATTTTCCAGATTCATTCATATCATTTCTGCGGCTTTGTAACCTGTACATGTCTTGCTAAGGTTGGGATTTTTGTGTGCGTTAAACAAGCAAATTTTGAATGATTTAATTAGCTGATACTAACTTCATTTTTTTGTCATTATAACTAATATTTTGGAGAAATATTGCTTATCAAAAATTTTTAAACGATCTGAATAATTTGAAGTATTTTTCATACAACTAGAAGTACATCTTAAATATTTATATATCTGAAAAGAAGTTTCTAGACTTGGGACGTGATTTTGCAGTAGATTGTTATTTCTGGCAATATCTATCCAGCTTTTTTTGTGCCCCTATGTAATACAAAATATTCCCTACATATTGAATAAAAATAAAATAAATACCGGAATTTGCATCGAATGTATGTAAACCCAAACTAACACATGGAGTATTATTCCGATATCAGCTTCCACTTGCTATTTAATTGTTAATAATAATTACTTATTTGATGATCTTTTAAAGTATTTCAATTTAGATACTTTTTTAGGTTCTTTCACTTCAAATTCGCTTCCGAAATCTCCCCGGCTCGATTTTTTACTGATTTTAGGGGGTTATGTATACATCCCGCACCCACTTGGTGTAATTGTCCGTTTCATGAAATGGATATCCAGTTCGTGAATTGTAACCAGATAGACGAATAATATTTTATTCCGCTATTTGGGCAATTTTTTTGTCCAGTTCACGAAATGGAAATACTTTTATTTATTTATTTATTTATTAAACGCGAAATCCCCATTACTAAATATCAACAGTATACAATATGGTTATGTCAATATAAATTTACAAAATCAAATAAGAAATTCTAGAATAAGTAAGTCCAAAACAATACCAAAAATAACAACCAAGTCACAAGAACATTAATACTGGTATAAAATGGTAATATTTTAGTGACAACATTTTATACCAACAGCAATAACGTTACATCAAAGTATCCTTAACAGATTATTCCTAAGGACTTGGAAAGAACCATGAAAAACATCCAATCTATCCTCTCCATTTAAAAACTCCAGAGATCTGTCCACAAAAGAATGTCTACCATAATTTGTTCTGTGAAAAGTAATGGAAAATAAATTATGCCGTAGCGTTCTTTGCGGAACTGAAAAATTTATTTCAGATAACAAAAATGTACATGATATAATACCATTTAGTATTTTATAAATGAGAGAAATGTCATACATAATCCTTCTTTTATCCAGAGTAAGCAATTTTAATGTATGCAAAATAAGAGAGTAGTCACGATCAGCAATGAGATTCAAATTAAACCTATAATTACAATATCTCAAGAATTTGCTCTGTATTGTCTCGAGTAATGACTTATAAACATTATACTGTGGCGTCCAGATAATTCAACCATATTCAAGTTCTGATTTGACCAAACCAACATACACTGACCTCACAGCTTCCAGAGAGAGATCCGTACAATTTCTTAAAGTAAATCCGAACTCCTCTGAGACTTAACCACCAATTGATTTATATGCTCACTAAAACCCAAATTAGAATCAAAAAGTATTCCCAACTCCTTAGCCAGTTCCCTGTTTTCCAGCAAATGACCATCTATTGAATAAGAGGGTGGGATCTTATTTTTCCTTTTATTAAAAAAAAAAATCTTTTTCAACATTCAAATCTAACAAGTTTAACTTATACCATTCACACAGATTATCTGGATCCCCCTGAAGTAAACTAATATCAGTATCATTCAGAACCAATGAAAATAATTTGAGATCAGCGAACATCAAAAATTCACAATGCTTTATACAATCTTTGAGGTCATTGACAAAGAGATTAAACAGCAAAGGAGAACAATGCCCCCCCTGAGAGACCACAGAGCACACATCAATAATTACTCTTGACAAAAAAATACCAATTTTCACCTTCAAACTTCTCTCACTAAGAAAATTAAGCACCCACTTCGCCAATCTGTCTGGAAAACCTAAATTCTTTAACTTCTCAATCAACAACAAGTGATTAACTCTGTCAAATGCCTTTCAGAAGCCGGTATATATGTCATCAACCTGATACCCTCTCTCCAAGGCATCCGACAGTTTACTGTTGCAAACAAGTAGATTGGTTACCGTAGATCGACCTCCCCTAAAGCCATGCTGCTCCTCAATTATAATCTCTACACTGCCAATTCAAAAAGCCATACATTAAACTATCAAAAACTTTTGGGATAGAAGACTGTATAGATACACTACGATAGTTTTTAATATCATTTCTTGAACCTGACTTAAATAAAGGAGAAACAAAACTTTCCTTCCAAATGGCCGGAAACGCCCCAGCAGACAAAGATATATTAAATAACTTACACAACGGCTCAGATAATGAATACATACACTGCCTCAAGACCAAATTTGGAATACAATCAGGACCAATCATTAACTTATTAGGCAATGACCCCAACTTATTGAATATCTCGGACACACTTATAATTGGACAGTCAATATTAATTTGTGGTAAAGATCCCACAGGAGGTATTGCATTTGAACTTGAGAAGACCGTAGCAAAGTGATCGGCAAAAAGATCAGCAATTCCCTGATCATCAGTAGCTATTGCATTGTTAAGACTCATATTTTTTGGAAATTCATTTGAACTCCTTTTTTTATTTACAAATTTCCAGAAATTTTTTGGGTTGGTAGTCAGATCACTATTTATTGTGTTTAAATAATTCACATAACACTCCTGTGCTAATTTTTTAAACTGTGCTCTAACCCTACTAAATCCCAAATAGTCTGTCAGAGGTCTAAGAATACCTCTGATATTTTTTGTGTTTGTTTTTTTTTTAAGAGAAATCAACTTCCTTAAATCTCGAGAAAAGTAGGACGGAAAGTTGGATGTCCTAAATTTTTTCTGTGGAACAAAACACTGAATCCCATAGTTGAAAATCCTATAAAATTCGGAGACAATAAATAACATCTATATCGCCATTATTGAAAATGTGACACTCATTTAGACCCTGATAGTTACCATCTTTAAAATCAAAGTAAAAATCCTCTATCCCAAGTGGTTCCAACCTGGCATTCTTTAACTTAAAACTACAATAATATGAAGTATGATTAATAGAGTCACTAAAAATAGGATCCAGAGATTTAAAACAATCAGTGGAACAATCATTCGTAAACAGCAAATCCAAAAATATGTTTCGGCTGTTCGGAGCATCAATCATTTGGTGCATATTATAGAAGCCATTTGTGACAGTTGTAAAGCAGATGAATTGGCTGGACATCTCACTTCCACTCCATTTTCAGTATTCGACTACCGCGCCAGCGCAGCGCCTCAAATAAATTAAAGTCCCCTACTATGTACAGCTTAGAATTAGGATACTCAGCACAAATTTGTTCAACTGTCAGACAGTGGTCCCTGTACAGATCTTCAGATGATCTAGGAGGTATATACCCCCTAAAATAAATTCAGCTCCCAAACATTTACATAATACAAACAATTGCTCAAAGGTAATCTCAGACTTACTGACAATTGAAGCCTATAGATGATTTTTCACCATGATCAGCACACCGCCTCCTCTCCCTTTCGCCGTAATCTGTACATTACGGTCAGCTCTAAATATGTTGTAGTTACTGCAACTTAGTTCCTCCGAACAGATATCTTCATACAACCAGCTTTCTGTGATAATAACAATGTCATAATTTGAAGAATTCACTGCTAAACTAAAGTCCGAGATCCCACTAACATTCTGGTAGTACATCAATAATGGGGCACTATCTAGTTTTTCTATCGGTTTGTCTGTCAATTTTTATGGCCTTAGGACAATCATTGATATACCGAATTACAAAACTCTTATCATTCCCTTCATTCTTCAACTCCAATTCAGATAATGCTTTCTTAAATTGCTCCCTCTCTATTGTAGTCTGATCAGAGTTGATCTTATACTCAGTTTGAACTAACTTTTTCTTAGCCTTCAAAACTTCCTTAACATATGACGGATCAGTACAGATGTCCTTCAGTGGTCTACAAGCGTTATTCGAAGAACCTTCTCTACCTTTTTCACACCTCCAATGCTCGGCCTGATATTCAATGTTTGAAAACCCTCCTGCACCACCTTATCATCTTCAATCCTCACAGATAATTCCTCACTGCTCGATTATTCCACATTATAAATTATAAAGTTCCTAGATCTGGTTGCCCTTTCCGTCATTTCATTAAAGACGTAGTATTAATTTCCGAAGCACCATGGTTGCATTTTTTATTTTTGACAGTTTCAAGCTCATTTTTTATAAGTTCCTCCTTCTTCAACTCTCCAATTTGTTGCAAAGGGGCAGGCACATTTTTAAAAGTCTCCCTACATGGTTTACAGAAATACATCATACTGCGTTTTTGAATCACAACAGTTCTGATGCATTCAAATCTGTGCAGGCCTCTAGCGGGTGCATAATAATGTGGCAACTATCACAACACGCTGCCTTAGCTCCTTCAGAAATAGTTTTATTACATGATTTACACAAGATCCATCCTACTTCCGGTCTAACCTCACTTTTGAACAAAACATAAAAATTTCCTTAGATGGGATTTGCATATTGCGCATGTAACTAATAAGGCTAAGAAAGCATTGAATGTTCTACGGGCGGTTTGTAGGGTTTGGTGGGGGGCAGACCCTCATACATTGTTGACTATCTTTGGAGCGCTGGTCAGATCTCATATTTATAAAACCAGTTAATCAAAATTGCTTGAATAAATTAGACACAATATTTTTTGAAGGCATAAGAATTTGCCTGGGTTGTATGAAATCCACCCCTAAGGCAGCGCTACAGGCGGGGGGGCATCAATTATTGATCTGGAACAGAGAAGAAGGATTTCAGCAAACAAACTCGTTGCAAAATTTATAGCACTGGAAAAGCACCCCTTAGTAAAAATGCTGTTTGATATTCGAAGAAAAATAACTTTAACAGCAGTCCTTGCTAATAATAATAATGTTCCATATTTGGTCTCAGCTTTACAAAATTATCTCCCTTATTTAAGTAAGATATACAAAAGTGAAAACTATCCATGTTATGAAATTAATTTTGATATTCTGAATAACCCTATAAAAATTATTAATTTACAAATAAAAAAGAATCACTGTATGATAAGAGAATTTTTTAATGCAGCTACGGAAAGACTTAAAAACGTGTATACTTTCATTTATACTGACGCTTCAAAGCAAGACAAAAGATCTGGCTATGGGATCTACATTCCAGAGATAAATTTCAGATTTTCTTCTAGACTTCCAGACTCCATAAGCATATGTAAGGCTGAAACAATAGCTATACATGAGGCTGCAATATTAGCAATAAAAAAACAGCTAGGAAAGGTGCTTATTTTATCCGACTCTAAAAGTGCGGTACAAAAAATAAATAAATATTCATTAAAAGCTTCAGCTGATTACTGGACTCTTAAAACAAAGCGTATCATTTATCTGGCTAATACGAATGGTTTTGATATAAGAATTGCTTGGATTCCAGGCCATTCGGATATTCCTGGCAATACGGTAGTAGACAAACTAGCCAAGATAGGTAAAGATTTGAACATTCCTAAAGTTATGTTATTGGACGCTGGTGAAGTTTTCAATATAATTAAAACAGATATACACAAACATTTTAGAGATAATTGGAAAACATTAGTACATAATAAAAATTATCAATATTCTAAAACACAAACCACTTTTCCAAATATTAAATGGTTTTCAATCTTTCCGTTTAAGGACCGAAGACATATTACTACAATAATTAGACTCCGCACGGGTCATTGTTTGAGTAAAGAGCATTTACACAAAAAAAAATCAAGGATGATCCATATTGTGAGTGTGGTTCTGTTGAAGACTTGAACCACATCTTTTTGGGGTGTCCAATTAATTTTATTCATAATCTTGATCTTTATAAAGAATTTATTGCAATGAAATTCCCTGCTCCTATATCAATATATACAGTTTTATCCAAGCCAGATGAAGAGTCAATCAAACTAATCATGTCATTTCTTAATATTAATAAAATCCAACTATGAACTATGATGCTCAGCTTAATTAATATTGATTGTCTTTTTTGTACCTTTAGCTTCCCAACTTTCCCATTGTCTGTGCCTGTGAGGTCTTACCCGATGTACCTGTGTTGTGTTTGTCTATATTAACAAGGCTGTGATAATTGCTACAGTCAACATAACAATACCAATCACAGCACTTTTAGATAGAGTTATAAAACCCAGTCAAGCCACAAGTGGAATCAAGAATCAAGTCGGTGGCCCAGATATGGTCCAGAGCCAGTCAACATCGAGGTCACCTCCAAATTGTGCTGGCAATTGCCTCGTAGCAGTGCCATAAACCAAGCAACTCAACTCAACTTCCTTAGACGATTCAGGTATCACAAACCCATTAATGCAAGCCTACAGGGCAATAAACCTCGTGGAATGCACACTTCACTGGAAATTCTTAGAGACAGTTTACAACAAAAACTTGAGGATTAAACTTTAATAAACACATGGGTCTGACATAACGTTAACCAATCCAATATTTTGATCCATTTAATGAAGCCGTCTTATATTACAGTATCTGGACACAAAAATTGTCCAGTTCCTGTTTTGTATATTTTAAGTTTGCCCACATCGTGTAATACAGTAATCTGGTAGTTTGGGTTAGTTTGGGATACGCAAACTATTTTACTTGCGGTACACCATAGTACGGGGCTTCGCTCGTCTAATATTTCACTTCACACATGGCCCTCCGCTCGCTCCGGAGGCGCAACCAAACAAAACTAACCCAAGCTAACCAAAGGCATGTCCAAAATCAAGGAAAAAAAATCGCCATTTTGCAAAAAAAAAATTAACAATTTTTTTCTTGATTTTGGGCATGCCTTGGGTTACTTTGGTTGCGCCACTGGAACGAACTGAGCGAGCGGAGGGCCATGCCGCGAAGCCCCGCACTATGGTGTTCCTAGACGCGAGTAACTATTTTCCTCACTAGAAACTGTGTACATCGGTCTGAGGAACGCTAATTTCGGCAATGACTTGGGTTACACTAAGTGGATTAAAAGTATTTCCATTTCATGAACTGGACAAAGAAATTATCCAGATAGTGGAATAAAATATTCTTGCTCTATCTGGTTACATTTCACGAACTGGATATCAATTTCATGAAACGGACAATAATTACGCTAAGTGGGTGCGACATACATACATCAAAAACGTCCGTGATTCTTTTTGAATTGTGTTTCCTTTCCCCGCTTATTCGTCTGAAGTAATTAAACATATCAAATACAAGTAGAATTAAGTCTATTCTGTCAATAATAAAAAGTCTATAGCCGGCCTTACCGTCATAGTTTTAGTAAACGGTTCTATTTTTTTTTTGGCAAAATCATTGAACAATCTTCCTAACGGTGTTGAAACTAAACACTTCCCTCTTCCCTGTAACTTTTACACCGTTTTACTCGCAGAATGTACATAAACATTGCTAAAAGCAGACAGTTTTAGGACTGACAAAAAATAAACATACATTTTTAAACTATATTATGGCACTAGTAAATTGTTCAGCTTTTTCGTACAAAAAAGTTTTCTAAAGTACATTGAGACAGAGACAAATTATTTTTGTTTCAATTGTATGCCTGGCTATATTTTTATGATAAATATTTGAGAATATTTTGTGTTCCCAAAGTTTGTTACTCAAGTCCATTTGTGATGTATTTAGGAGACTGCGTTAACAATATTGTTAAATGGAGATATACACGGAGCTCTGAAAGACACACAACACTTACAGCTCTGCTATGTAGTGAAAATGGTCTAGTTCACTGTCTGGAAAATGTTTTCCTTTTGGGCTTCAAGTCGGCTCGAATGTTTGTTGGCAAGAACTATTTGTGGGATTATTTTGGTAAGTGTTTTGTCACATTTAATTTGGAATTATTCTAGAAACTTTTATATTAAATTAGTTTATGTCATTAGTTCATTTCATTATTTAATATTATAGTAATATAGAGTAGCTCGTATTTGTCAAAAATATCTCAATTTCAACCCGTTGCTAAATATAAGCTTTTGCCATTTCGATCCAGTAATTGCTTCTCATTTAAAATCCCGCCGATCTCTTTATGTACACTCGAACTTCATAAGTAACTTTTAAGAGTACAACTTTCATTTTAGATTATCAGAGGTATATCCAACATAAGTATGTGCATAAGCTTTCCCAAAGTGTTTCCAGGAGAGAGATTCTTTTAGTAATTTCATCGTTGATTATGTCTCTTCCTGATAAAGTGATAATCTCAACGTAGATAAACATTAATCTCATCCTTCCCTAATTGCTGTCTTTCTGTTCGTAGATTACTATATGTTGATCATTATCCGTGTTTTGCTAATGCTCATTTGCATGCTTCTGCTTAATGAAATTTCAGGCAAATAAATGTACTTACTTACCACAAAAACTATACGCATCGATATGCTAAAAGTAAGATTTTACCTGGAAATCTGTTATAAAATCCACCAGATCCTGACCCATTTTTCCGTCCTCAAATCGTTTTCCATGATATTTCGGGGAATTAAATGTATTCCTTCAAATTTCCCATAATGCATCAAAAGTACTCGTAAAATTGCCCCAATATTAAAAATCTTTAAAATTTTGTTTCAGTTTAACCTCGATTTTTTGGTATTTACCGATCTCGTACGGAAAATTACAGTACAGAAGGTTTTGTTGTATTTTTAGTTCGTGTTAAGGATCATTTTGAGCAAAATCTCATGGATGAACTTTCTGGTAACAAAACGGCTAGCTTGGAAAGAAATCATCAGGAGACGGTTGCAGTTTGGAGATGCTACTGTCACCTTATCGATGAAATCAGACATACTAGCAAGAATTTGGGAAAAGATGGCAAATTTCAATTGTTTATATGTTTAAGCGTAAGGTATGTAAAATAAAACTAAACATAAAGTATGTTGCCTAAAACCCTATCAACGTCATATGCACATTAATAATATTGAAAGACAAATTATTTTCTGTACGATTGAAAGATTTGTGTACATGTGTTTATAGATGAGGGCTCAAGTTGTGATATCCGAAATTATTATAACCCAAAACCGGGCGCGATCTACTTTTGATGTACAAAGAGTGTTCGAATCCCTTTAAATCAGGGGCGCCAAGAGCAATGTATGTTAACTAAAAAGAAAAGTATATTGAAGCAGTTTTTTAATGGTTATTTTACGAACAATTTTTCATCATATAGAAAAAAAAATATGTTGACATTTTTGAGGTTTACGGCTGCGATTGTAATGGTTCTATTCCTTCTAAATCGTCGCCTTCCTCGGAAAACGTACTTGAAGATCCCACTGTGATGAATAAATCGTCTATAACTGTTTAAATGTGTCTACTTCCCAGTATTTTTCTTCAATAGAACGAGCGGATTTCCAATTTTCCGTTGATATTGAGTCAATCGCTTCTAATGTAAGTTTATTTAAATCTTTAATTGCAGGTTAGCTGGTGTTATGCTCTTGTATATACCTTTTCACTGCTGTCTATGCGAGTCTAATAGGGTTCAGATCTAATAGGGTTCAGATGGCACAGGTACAGAGGTAGCCGGTGCGTAAAATGGCGTCAATTCAATGACTTTTTTGTGTAGGTTTATTAGCTGAGATTACTTCATATAATTAAAATTTTCTCCATGTAGGATCAAAATTGAGATTGTGCATCTATAGCCAAAAGAGGATACCAGATTTTGTAAAGTATTTAGTTGGTACTGTAACGACAGACGCTGGAGGAATGTTAGATAGAAGCTTCTGTATAAGCCATTTTTCAAAATTATCCCTATTTATCGGTCCATGATAGTCTTCAGTTCTTAGTCCCACGCGAAAAACTGAAGCAACACATAGACAAAGCCAGCTTCTGACCCGGTATGCACCACAATTAGCTAAAGCCGATTCCGTGAATAACACCAGTAACATTTTCGCTTTGCGAACATTTTTTGTTCACTAACCCATGTCTCGTCTAGATACACAATATTGCATCCTGATTGAGTGTATTACCTTATAGTTAAAAGATACTTTACACGCCAATGAATAGTATATTATTTTATATGGAGGAAAAGTGATACTTTTGATGGCGCGCTCGTGTTTAACAGCCGAACGGAGTGAGGCTGAAAATAGAGAGCAAGCCATGAAAAGTAACTTTTCCTCCACATAAAATATGCTGTTTTTTCTTCAAATGTCGACAAATTAATGCAAAAATATCTCGTTTTAATAGTAATAATAATAATTATTATCAAAGATAAGTTGGTTTACAAGGCGGCTTAGACCTGACCAGTGTCGGTGAATAGGCACAGGTCTTTGCTATAGTAATGTAACATAAAGCTGTCAGTGGACACTGTCAACAATAATTATTTTTTTAAAATTGCGTCTCCGATTGCGTTTAAATTCCGTATTGATAAGCAGTTATTGAGTAAGTTCAATTAAATAATAACCAATTTGTTCCTCAATTAGTCATTTTTAGAAATGCAGTGCACAAATTGAGTGATAAATACAAATTTTAGTTTAATAATTCTTGAGTTGTTGACGCTTGCTTTGTTGTTTGTTTGTATCTATGTTGCTATGGTAACACTTTTACCTCCGCCGGCGGAAAAGTGAAAAGTAAAGCTTCGGCGGAGGAAAAATGAAACTTCACGGCCGCCTACACAGTCGAGTAATGACGAATTTACTGACGTTTGAAGAAAAAAATACTTATTCTCTCAATGAGCAATTTTCGTTTAATTTGACACATGCCAAATAAATCCCCTTGACAGTAAAAGCCGATTTAAGGTTTTACACTCGGAAAATCTGTTTTGTCCTTTATAGCGGTAGTAGTAGTAGCAGTAGTGTTTTGCATATCGGAACTTTTTTTTACATTTAAGTAAAATTCTCCTATTGTTCGTTGAATTACTTGAAAACCACCTTTATCTATTTTATATTTATTGCCAGGAGATATAGAAGGATTTGAGCAGTTACTATGTTTTTTTTTTCAAATATTTTTAATACTACTTTTAGAAACACGAGTGTAAAATGCAGCCTATTCCGTTCGATGTTCAGTGGGAATATCTAAACATTTATTTACTGCCTCTCTTATCACAGACATCAATAACGTGAGCAATTACCTCACATGCGGCGCTTCTAATTGTTTTCCTCTGTTTGTTCGCCATCATCACTTCGAAATAATGATGCAACGCAGGCAGCCGTTTATATATACATTAAGAGAAAATTGCAAATAATGTGATGCACGTTTATGGAATAGGTAAACTCGGCCAATTACAGTGGAAGTTTATTAAGTCAATGCGAGGTTTCCCGTATCATTTAACTGACGCAATACTCCGTTTGCGATGAGCGGCAAATTATTACAACATATGGATTTAATTTTGAAGATTATAATATACTGTTCCGTATAGTAATAACAGTGACTCGGTTTTTAATGTAATATTTTTTATTCGCCATCCCCTGATTACGTACCTAATGAAACGACTACCTCAGTTGATGGTTACGTTTATTCTATCCCAAGATATAAATTTAAATCATACATTCACCTGGCCCACTTATAACTGCTGCCTCAGCCTGACCTTAATTGCTATGCCTATTTCATCATCATCATCACACAGCCATAGTTGTCCACTGCTGAACATAGGCCTCCCGTAACTTTATCCATCCCCTTCTATCTTGTGCCTCCTGCATCCAGTTGTCCTTGAAGTGTTTCAGATCGTCTCGCCATCTAGTAGGAGGTCGTCCTCTACTGCGTTTGGCATCTTGTCGTGGTCTCCACTCCAGTAGTACTTTAGTCCACCTTCCATCCCTCATACGGGCCACATGTCCAGACCAGTTCCACTTTAGGGAAGCTATCCTTTCAACAGCGTCTGTAACTTTCGTTTGTCTCCTAATTACACTCGTAATGCCTATTTACTAATAACTAATTACATTATAGTACTGGGTGAGTCTGCTACATACTGCATCTCCCCCGGGTCATTGAAAGAATTCGCATTTCCTTTCAATGAAAATTCTTTCAAGGATCTATTATTAATTACCATCACAATATTTAAGAAGTTGAAACGAGAAGGTGCTAAATAAGTAAATAAAATCAAGAATATATAGTCGAGCATAGATAGATAGATGTGAAAGAGGCGCCTTATCTGAAATAACGTAATAATAACTTATAATGATTAATTTATAATTAATGCCCTATTGGTAATATAATTTAGTTCTATTCTATTTAGTTGTTTCTTGTCTTTTAGTATTACTACATTTGGAGTGTCTTCTCTGACAATCACGTATGGCCCCAGAAACCAAGGATCCATTAGTTTATTGCCGTCCTCGTTTTTAATTAAAATCGTATCTCCTTGTTTGTACTCGATAGGGTTGACTCGTATATCATATATTTTATTTCTTTTTAATTTTGAATGTATTAAGTTGGTTTTGGCATTCTCGTGAGCTCGTTGTAGCCAATATTTTAGCTCAAGAGGGTAACTTTCAAAATTATAAATAGGTTCGACAATGTTACTTAAGTTATTTGGAATCTTACATTCCCAACCAAAAACAGCTGGCCATTTGCTTCCGAGCAAGGAAAATTTCGCCTACATTTAAAACTAAATATTTTCTTAACCAGACATGATATCGACCTACGGTTTTTAATGCTTAATAGACTTATCCCTTAGGAAAAACTTTCCAATGTTGGATTTTTCAAAACTTTCAAAAAATATTATATACAGGGTGTGAAAGAAGACTGTGATTTTTGCTCCAATTTCAATAGCATGTAACTTTCACAATAATTTTTTTTTAATTTTGTCACTGTACGCCAATTCAATCACTGGTCCATAGCAAAGAAAGTGGTTTGTCAAATTTTTGATATCAGCTATATTTTAAGAGATATTGATTTTTTTGTAAAACCTTGATTTTTTCAACTTTTTGGTGGCCAGACCCCACTGTGCGTTATATCGTGAAAATTTTATAAGTGATTTTCATTATACCTTACGTTCAGTAAAAAAATTGTACCTATATGTTATGATGTGCAGTGGCGTACTTCACTTCACTTACACTATGGTTTATTAGTATCTCACAATTTTTCCCGACTGTTTTGTATTGGAAAGTACTCGCCTTTAGATTAAGAAAGTTTTATCCTTATTTTTTATTTTTTAATATTGCACTGTATCTACATATATATTTTACAGTGTGCCTAAAAAAAATTAAAATTATATTTTTTTAATTTAATTTTTGGAAAAATTTTATTTATTTATTTCTAATACAGCACTATTCATAAAATCAAACTTGTTTTGAAAATCTTTTAAAATTAAATATCACTAGTTTGATGTGTTTGATTTTGCGAGCGAGTACCTTCCAATACAAAACAATCCTGAACAATTGTGAGATACTCATAAACCATAGACATATAGTGATTATAAGTACGCCAATGCACATCACAACATTTAGGTACATTTTTTTACTGAGCATAAACAAGCTTCTCATAAGGTATAATAATCACTTACAAAGTTTGCACAATACAACGCACAGTGTGATCTAACTATCAAAAAGTTGAAAAAAAAAACAAGGTTTTACAAAAAAATCTGTATCTCTTAAAATATAGCAGATATCAAAAATTTGACAGACTGCTTTCTTTGCTATGGACCAGTGATTCAATTGACGTACAGTGACAAATTTAAAAAAAATATTATGAAAGTTACATGCTATTGAAAATGGAGCAAAAATCATCGTCTTCTTTGACACCCTGTATATAAAAAAATTTGACAGGTTAAAAAAATCCAACATTGGAAATTTTCTCTTAAGGGACAAATCTATTAACCATTAAAAACCAGAGATCGATATCATGTCTGGTTAAGAACATATTTAGTTTTAAATTTAGGCAAAATTTTTGTTGCTCGAAAGCAAATGGCCAGCAGTTTAGTGCAAAAGGAGTACATTTTGTTTCGGTGTGAACTGTTGTATTATGCGAAAAAACCCAGTAGGGAATCCATGTACTCCAAGTGTTTTTTTAATTTTCAGTTTGAATTCTTAAGTACGCACCTAATACTTTGTGTGAATTCTCTAGTGCACCAATACCTTCATGATGGTATGCTGTTAATTTGCTTTATTTTTAAGAGCGCGCAGATTTCCTTCATGGTGGAAGCTATGAATTCAGATCCCCTATCAGTAGCAATTTACTGCGGAATCCCGTACAAAAGATCTTGCCACAGGTACAGAATCTTTATTTTTTAAAGGATATGCTTGAACGAATTTAGTAAGTTCACATTGGAGTGTCAGAATAATATATGTAAAACCCTCTATATCGGTTGCCAAGGGTTCTACAATGTCCAAATATACCTTCTCGAATGAAAACTTGGTGGTAGAAGTGATTATCATGAGTTCTCTGATATAATGATTAGAGTATTTCTGTTTTTGGTATTTATCGCATCTTTTAACAAAGTGCCTGACGTCTTTGTCTAGTCCGGACCAAAAATAATACCTTTTGATATTGTTTATCATTCTGTTTGTACCTGCGTAACCACTAGTGGGAAGTAAATGAAAATCGTTTAAAATAATTCTTCTTTCATCTACATCTGTTACTTTTTTAACTCCTTTTATTATAAGCATACGGGGGCCCCTCCAATTTAACTTATTTTTATTTCATTACCTATCCATTTAATAATTTTGTTACTAGTATTGTCTTTTAAAATGCATAACTCATTTATTTTTGCTTTTTTAGTTATTTCAATCAGATCCTTCAGCATTTCGTCTCGCGCCAATGTTGATCCTGTATTCCGACAATAAAACAAAATAATATGTGATGGAACATAATAAAAATTCCCTAAGTGTTCTGTCACGTCTTTTTGCCTAGATGTTTTATTTGATTGAGTCACACCGTTTTTCGGCGGTTTAAGAATTTCTACATCGGTTGATCAGGCATAACCTGTGTATGATTATTCTTATCTTGCTCAAAACCTGGTTCTTTTTTATTCTTGTACTGGTTTCTAGTCATAACAGTCAACATATTTTACCTTACATATTATTAATAATACTAGGGATAATTATTACACTGCTTTTAGATGTTTCAAAATAATTTAATGAAATATTTTTCTCTACATATGTTTCGGCTTGATGAGGCCTTTATCAAGAGTAGTTGTATACTAAAATCTAAATTATTATAACCTACTAAACCGCCTGACGGTATTTTGTTTTCATTGCACTGTCAATTATGCAGGTGTTTAAAGAGCAGGTCTGTTGGTCGTTGGTATTTAAAACGTCTGTTTTTTGTGACTTTTTGATTTCTAGGTACTCCAAAAGGTTCAGCCTTTTGGTTTTTGTTTCCGTGTGTAGAAGTTTGACATTATTCGTATCTATAAAATGGTTATTTTCTATACAATGTTTTGTTAAGCCAGAGTTTTTAATACTATATAAAATCGATTTTTTGTGTTATTTAATCCTAATATTTAAGTTTCGACCATTTTGTCCTACGTATACAGCTTCACAGTTTCCACAATTTATTTTGTAAACACCAGATTTAGATTGTCAATTTTGTCTTTATTATTTATTAATCTTCTCCCTAGATTATTCTTATTAATAACAATAATCTAGGGAAAAGATTAATAAATAATAAAGATAAAATTGACAAACAATCTAAATCTGGTGTTTACAAAATAAATTATGTGAACTGTGAAGCTGTATAGCAATTGGGAAGAATACAAAAAATCGATTTTACGTGATATTAAAAACTCTGGCCTAGCAAAACATTGTATAGCAAATAACCATTTTATAGATACGAATAATGTCAAACTTTTACACACGGAAACAAAAAGCAAAAGTCTGAGTACCTAGAAATCCAAAAGTCACAAAAAACAGACGTTTTAAATACCAACGACCAACTGACCTGCTCTTTAAACACCTGCATAATTGACAGTGCAATAAAAACAAAATACCGTCAGGCGGTTTTTACCGTTTTTTTGGTATACAACTACTCTTGATAAAGGCCTCATCAAGCCGAAAGAGCATTTTTTAAGGTATTAAAACTTTCATTACATTCAGCTGCCGACTCAAATCTTGCATACTTTCTACAGAACTTGTTTAAGGGTACGGATATTTCCGCAAATTTTGGTATAAATTTTCGATAGCAGTTTGCAAAAGCTACAAATCGTTTTCCTTCGTCAGAACTTTTGGGAACGGGGTATTCTCTCAATGCGTGAATTTTATCTGGATCAGGTGACATTCCTTTTTCGCTAATGATGTGCCCTAAATAAAGTATATTTTTTTTAAAAATTCGCATTTTAAAGGATTTAGTTTCAAATTTACTTTTCGTATATGACTAAACGTCCATCAGGTTTTTATTATGACCGTTTAAATTTCTTCCAAAAACAATTAAGTCATCTAGGTAAACAAAACAATTTTCGTAGTTAAGACCTGCCATCGCAACTGTCATCAGTCTCGAGAAAGCACTAGGGCCAATTTTCAGCCATTAGCCGCGGTCCGTTGTAAAAGCTGTAAACTTCCTACTTTGTTCGTCCAACTCCACCTGATAATACCCTTGACTTAAATCCAAATGAGGAAAATAATTTGTTAATTTGCTATAGATTTGCTATCGGAAATGTAATGTATACCAACATACAGTTTAAAAATATGTAGTCTAGCACAAGTCTAGACCGCTTCTCTCCAGAAGAATCACTCTTTTTGGGCACTAGCAAGACCACTCGCTTTGAACACTTTCAATAATATCATCCTCGACCATTCGCGAGACTTGGTTATTTTTCCTCTTTTTATGTTTGCCCCAGCCTGTAAGGTTTCACGTATACTGGTTGCGTATTTGGTTTAACTTGGATTGACTGTTTTTTATCCCCCGGCATATGAAATATATCCGCAAACTTAGCAGTAAGCCCTTCTATAGAAACTTTTTCCTTTTCACTTAAATAATTTAAATTTAACATATCAAACAATTTCTTTACTCTATTAACGGAAATATTATGAGTACCAAATTGACAGTACAGTCTCTCAACCTTTGAGCTTTAGGCAAACAATTTTTTAATTGTACTTCACTTTCGCGCGTATTCAAAATTTTGAGTGGTACTTTTGCATTTTTTGGTTGCGCTATTACCCCTGCCACAAACACACCCGGACATATCTCGTTCGGTAAAATCAAATATTCCTCTGTTAGTCCTGTTTTAACGTACTGAATAATCTCACATCTCGGAGGAATTATCTAAACATGGTTATCCCTACCACTTAAGTTTAAAATTACGTTTTTCTCTTCGCTTACAAGAGTTAATGTATTTTCTTCATAATTCAAATTGGCTTTGTATAACTTTAAAAAGTTTTCCCCAATTATCCCATTAGTATGGCATGGTAGAGATTCAAATATATCATTTAACTCTAAACTTTATATTTCCTATACGAATATTTAAAAAACTGTAAACTTTAGAAACTAATTTACCGCCTATGCCATTATTTTCTAAATTTTCCTTATATAAAGGTATTTTAGTTGAAGTAGAACGCTCCTGTGTCCACCAGAAAATCTACTTTTTTCTTATTTATATAAAGCAACTATCCGAGTATGTAAAAATGTTTTCGCTATTTCTCTCATTTTTATGGACGAAAAAACGTTTCGCCACTATGCGTATTGCTGCATTTACCTACATTTAACTCGTGTTCAGCAAAATTAATATTATCTTGTCGGCGGAATCCCCTAGCCCCTCGTGGCGTGAATGACCGTCCTCGATTTCCTTGAAATCGCTGACTACGGGAATACCTGACACCACGATTATAATTGCTATTCCTTGAAAACCGCTGGTTATGATTGTTTAAATTAACATAGTTATTGTTATTAAAGCTGCTATCATTAAATTGCCTTGAAGAAAACCCGGCTCTATTAAAACCCGTATAGAAATTTCGATTAAAGTTTTCTCTACCCCTATGATTTATAGTAAAAACTTGGTTTCCATCGTTTATAAATCAATTTTCCTCATCTTGTGCCTCTCTTATAGCATCTTTTAAAAGTTCGAAATTTCTTGATGAGATGATGATACCAAGTCTTTGGTTTCTGAGACCAGTTACGAACCTTTTAATAGCTGATTTTTCATTAATAGGCCTTAATATGTTGTAAATATCTGGGTCGTCGGTTGCCTGCTCCATCGTTAGATCAAGTTCTCCAGTTCTTTACCAAATTACTCAATAGATTTATTGTTTTGTTTTATAGTGAATATTCTTGCTTGAAGAGCGGTAGGTGCGTGCCTAATTACATTATAGTACTGGATGAGTGCTGCATACTGCACTAAGGACCGTCCGGTTTTCTTTCCTGTCGCGTACTATAAAGCTACATTTGCTGAGAGGTTGGATAATTTTCCTTGTAACTTCATTGAATCGTTGACTCATTCAATTTATTTTTTTTTTTCAGAGAGCACTTGTTGCATAGAATGCTAGGGCCTATGTCATCCTGCAGAGTAACCCAAGAAATGTACGAAGAAAATTCTTTTCTGCGGAAAAGAGGTCTTCTAACTTTTCTCACTCAAATTTTAGCGCCGCTAGACGAGTTGGACGTAGTTTTAGAAAACTCAGTTACCCATGGTATAACTTCCCCCTCCTCTCATGTTTAAGGGTAAGAAAGTGTATTGTTCTTCCGTTTATTCAGGGTGTTCAGTATAAAATTATGTTTCCAAATTTAAATGTTATTGAAGCTGCTCCAAGTTAAAACGTAAATATTTCTTTTGTCTAAAAGTCTTAAGCATTATATGCTGATCAATCATTATGAGCTGAATGTGTTTTAAAAGTGTATTTTTTACATAAAGCGTATAAAGCTGGTTATAGCGTTCCATATTCGAAAAGTAATCTATTTTAGAAATATTTTGCCTGTCAGGAATTTTACTGTTTTTTTTTACATTTTGAGTGTACAATCTGTGAATCGGTTTGTATTCATGATGGAATATGGCAATAGTGTTCTCACTTAAACCAATTTCACCACTTTATAAGTATACTTATACGGTGCATCCCTTATAAAATAATATAAATAATATTCTAACTTAAGTTTAGTCACAAACCGTTTATATATAATTTATATATATTTATAATGCTAATGCATGTTCAAAAATTGCATTATAAAATGCATATAGAAAACCTACATTCAGGACCAAAAGTCCGGAATAAATTCGATTAAAATCCAGGTAATTAGTTTTGGTAAAAACGTTAAAACACGTCTAGCGACTTACCAAATGCCGCATTTTTTGACACTCACGCCATTTATACAGGATGTCCCATTTGGAAGATATCAGATGATAAATATTATTGTTTAATGGAAGACCCTGTATATTATTGCATTTTTTCATTCACCGCAACATTCTAGACATATTTTATGTAGTATGTCCTATTACTAAAGTGAAAGGTTACCGGGAAATTTTCGGTTGAAAAATAGTATTTTTCGTTTAATTATTTAAATAGTCGTTCACGTTGTTGCCATTAGTTGCCATTTTGCGGCTGATAATTATTATCAAATAACATTTTTCTTACACTAACTAAATTGAATATTTCAAAAACAAAATTGTTAAATTGACCGAAACTCAGAGAATAGATGTGTTAATATTGATAGGATGTGGGGATCGTGTTAGGACTCATAAGGAAGTTTGCGAAATATTTAATATGAAATATCCAGCCATTCAAATATCTCAGTCCGCCGTAAGCAAAATTGAGAAGAAATTTTGAGAAACGGTATACGTACGAGATCTTCCTAGGTGCGGTCGGCCTTCAATTTCAGAAGACAAAAAATTAAATATTATTTTAGACATTGAAGAAAATCCTCATAACCCCACTCAGGAGCTAGCATTAGATTACGAAACTGGAAAATCATCTGTAAAAAGGATTTTAAAAAAGGAGAAATATCACCCATACAAAATAAAATTAATTCATGAGCTCAACGAAAATGATACAGATCGTCGCTTGGAGTTTTGTGAAACCTTAATGAATATTTTCAATAATGATCATCGTTTTTGCCATAGAATAATATTTTCTGACGAATTAACCTTCTGTCTGAACGGAGTGGCAAATAGACAAAATTATCGCTACTATTCATCCACCAATCCACACTGGGCTGTGGAAGGCCACATCCAGTATAAACAATGTGTTAACGTTTGGGTCGGTATTGTGAGGGACAGAGTCATAGGACCGTATTTCTTCGATGGTACGCTAACAGGTCAACAATACTTGGATTTTTTAAGGACTGAATTATCCCCGCCTTATGCGGTTTGGTTTCCAAATGTGAACAACCTAAATATTTCTGTGGTTTCAACAGGATGGCCACATTTTTGTAGAGAGGTGCGCGAGAATATTTAAATGACGAGTTTCCAGGTGGTTTGATAGGGTGAAGGAGGCAAATAGAGAGGCCTGCCAGGTCACCTAACCTAACTGCAATGGATTTTTTCGTTTGGGGCCACATTAAACAGAAAGTGTATAGAAACAAGCCCAAGAATAACGAAGATTTAAAGTTTAGAATCAGAAACGAAATTGAATTAATATCGCTTGAAACGATACATAACGTTGTAGAAGAATTTGAGTTGCAGCTTGCTTGCTATCAGGAAGTCAGTGGAGCACAGTTCGAGCATTTACTTGATTCAAGAGTAGAGTAGTTTTTACAAATCTTCGTTGTTGATATTAATTTTTTAATAAACATTTTTATAAACGGATTCTTAATTCAGTCGAAGATTTCTCGCTAACCTTTCACTTTAGTAATAGGACATACTACATACAATGTCTAGAATGTTCCAGTGAATCAAAATATGCAATAATAAACAGGGTGTTCCGTTAAAAAAAATATTTGAAAATGAATGAATGAATGGATGTGTGTTTTATTTGCAAAAGAAAAAATAAATACAAAGGTACACAGAATGCAATACAAAAAGTTAATAATATTAAAACTACATGTTATGATTAAACCATCCAATAATATAGAGCAAATAAAACAAGAAAACCCCACAAAGCCTAAGCTGAACGTGGGTATCTGCCGATTTTATTGTCCTGCTAGCACCACTTTCCGTTCCATGAATACTAAAGACACAAGATACATAACTCATGAAACACATTCATACTTCTTATAAAAAAAACATATATAATATCCATTTAACACTTAAAATTTATCACTAGATAAATCACAAATACTAAGACCATTTCATTACAACACTATCTCTACTAATAGTTAGAAAACAATCAACTCATATTCACTTCTATCAAATTATGAAAAAAATGTGTCTGTCCTTTTGTATTATAAAATCCCTAACCTTTTTTTTAAAAGTGCCCTTGAGGTAATCGTTTTCAGTTCACCAGGAAGCACATTATATAGTCTTGGCGATAAATACTCAAATGTTCTCTGACCAATTGATTTAGTTGCCATACGCGTACGACTCCTTAAAAGTTTGTTTCTTGGGTCATGTTCGCCCATAAGGTTGGAAGCATGTTTTTTTTTGATATTCTACCACATTGTAGAAATATAATTGAAGGATATCCAACAATTTCGCTTCATGATAAAGTTCTTCAGTTGAAAAGCGAAAATGTTTTGAAAACATTATCTTCAAAATCCGCTTTTGTAGAATTTCAACACTATTTATGTACTTTTTAACCGTGCTATCCCATGCTAATATACCAGATGCAATTCGAGACTCAACTAAGGCATGATATATTACTTTTAAATGTTTTTGCTGGAGTATGTTTTTTAAGATTTTAAACCGGTATAAGAGTGACCTTAAATTTTTATAATATGGTATGCATGTTTATCCCATCTAAGATGGGAATCTAAGGTAACTCCCAAATATTTCAATGAAATGTCCCTAGATATACTATATGAGTCGGTATCAGAATTCAAAGAAAGCTCGTTAAAATCAGGAAATCCCGTCGCGTAACAACTAAAAGGAATACATTTTTTTTTTGTGAAATTTAAAGTTAACAACATCGAGTCAAAGTACCTTTTTAGAATTCTCAAGTCCTCTTTAGCTTTATTCTTAACTTCCGACCACGTTTCATAACTGTAAGAAATTGCGGTATCGTCGGCAAAACATAACAGTTCCATTGATTCTCAACTCCAACAAAGAATTCACATACAGGGTAAATAGTATAGGACCCAAAACTGTTCCTTGAGGAACTCGGTATTCAAAGTATCTTTCGGAACTATATGTTCCATCGATACTTACAACTTGTATTTTCTGAGCTAAATAGCTTTTGAAAAGATTAAGAACTGTACCACGGAACCCCATTTTTTCTAATATTTCCAAGAGTTTAGCATGACTGACGGTATCAAAAGCTTTCTTAAGATCAAGAAACAGACACAGAGGCTTTTCACAGGATTCCAAAGATTTTCCTATTCTCGACGTTGGATTACATAATGCATCATCGGTTGATTTATTTTCCTGAAATCCATACTGCCTGGAGAAAATTAATTTATATCTTCTTTTGAAACCGTTTAGACGATTTTTAAGTGCCAATTCAAAAACAGTTGTTAAAGAAGTAAGCAATGAAACTGGTCTATAGTTCCCCGTATCCTGCCTATCACCCGCCTTAAATATACGCTTAATAACAGCCTTTTTTAAAATATTCGAAACCTCACCTTCCCTAAAAATTCTGTTTATTAAAAATGAAATAGGTTGACACACATCAGCACATATCTCCTTAAGAACTTCCGCAGTTATTTGATCAAAGGCAGGAGCTTTGTTGCTTTTTAATGTTTTAATATTCTTGGAAATCTCGTTCCCATCTGTTGTTGATAAAATCATTGACGCAGAATTTATATTACTATTATTTTCAAAATTTGAAGGCTTTATCTGACATGCCAACTTCTTGGCAACACTACCAAAATATTCGTTGAAGGCGTTTGCCATCTCTCGCTTTCCCGTTACAAGACCCTGTTCCGTCTTTACACAACCTATACTTGTTTCAATTTTGGAATTACTAATTTCCTTTACAACACTCCATATCGTTTTACTATCGCCACTGCCATTCTCCAGCTTACTACAAAAATAATTATTTTTCGCATTCCTAATGAGTATATTAAGTGTGTTTCGGTACAAAGTAAATTCCCGCCTGATCTGAACATTTAACGGATTCCGTTGCAATCCTCTATACATCTTATCCCTTTTTGAACGCACTAAGCCCTCAGTTATCCAACATTTCCTCTTAACATCCTTATGTCTTACTTTTTTAAATGTCGTACTACGTGATAATATGGTAGTAAAAGTATTAGACAATGAGTCCGCCATCTGACCAACATTGCCCAGAGATTAAAAATCACGCCAATCTATCATTTTCGCTTCCGAGTTCAGCCTATGCATATTTATTTTAGGATATACTTTTTGATTATTTTGATTATTACTTACCTTGGTTTTTATACCAGGTGTTTCTAAAATTGTTGAGTAGTGATCTGTTAGATATGTCTTGAGAATAATACCCTTAGCATTATTAGCTTTTTTTACTCTTGAGAAATATATGATCAATACAAAACCCGCTACTATCCTGCTCTCTAGTAACATCGTTAATCATCGACTGAAAATTATATTCAGCCAAAATATTCAAATACTCCATTGTGAGAATATCGTTTGACCGTAGATTGATATTAATGTCTCCCAGAAGAATAATAAAATCAACTTGTGTATCATTTATTGACTCCAGATGGATCTTTAGTGATTCCAAAAATAAATTCATGTTCGAGGCCGGTGATCTATAGAGTGCAACCAAAAGATACTTTTTATCCTGTACAGTAAATTCAGTCTGAATTACTGTTTGTTCGCCCGGAAATGTTTTCCGTGAAATTAATGGTGTCTTTTACGAAGATTGCAACTCCATCGTTCTTATTAAAATCGCTACCATTACAAACAGCACTAAAATTCTGAAAATGAAAGGAGTTTATGTCGTCAACACGCCATGTTTCAGACAAAACAATAAAGTCAAAACAAAAAATCAAAATTCCTCAAAGAAACCCTCAATTAATCAAAGTTCCTTGTCAAGCTTCTAATATTCGTATGGAAAAACCTTAAAGAGTCATTACTACTTAAAACATTCTGCAAACTTCCAGTATCAGTCACAATTGTTTTTTTTTTTGAGACAAAATCATCTCTCACAAATGGATTAATTTTTATATTCGTATAAAAAATAAAAAATAGAGAGGTTACAAATTCCGAAATTTTCTATTAAGATACTCATTCACAACCAAAAAGCGACAAAAACACAAAACAAAAAAAGATACAATAAATATATGTTAAAAGTACAAATTACAAAATTGTTCGAACAAATTCCGCTATAAACACTAATTTTCTAATATTTCGGAAAACACTAAAAAAAGTCCAATCTCAATTAAATTAAAATATCTCAACCCAAATAAAAAACTGTACTAGACCTGCGGTTTATTACCTACTTTCTACTATTTTTCCGGTATTTTCTTCTGAGTCCGTTGTTTTTCGTTTTCGTGTATTTACCTGAGCTGATATCTCTCAAATGGGACATCCTGTATAAATGGCTTGAGTATAAAAAAAATGTGGCATTTGGTAAGTCACTAGACGTGTTGCAGCGCTTTTACCAAGATTAATTACCTGAATTTTAATCGAATTTATTGCGGACTTTTGGGTACCTCACTGTATATAATTACATTATAGTAGGGAAGCATATAAATGTCATTACATCAAATATTTAAAAATGCTGCTGTAAGAGACTTTATGTTTTAAATAGCATCATAATGTATTTATAAAATGATTGGCTAGATTCTGTATTTTATATTTTTACACTGCTTTGGGTATCGGACAAATGTTAGATTTTTTCAACTTTATTCGACGTTAAAAGTTTCAAGTGTGATTGATGGAAACACTATTGTGTATTTTTATATAGTCGGAAATACGAGAATCGAGCTTAAATTATGTTTTTAGATTATAATTGTTTAAATGGCGTGATGTCAAATGATAACGTAGAACTATAACTTGGCTTTCAAAAATGGTCGATTTTCGTTGATTTCGTTATAAAGGCCTGTTTTTTCTATTTAACGTCTCAGACTAATAGTTTTTATATAAGAGAGACGTATTTGAAACGTTATATAATATGTGATATTAAGAATGTTTAAGTTCAACTACAATATGTACTCTTTTTTAAGATTCCTGTAAAAATATGGGCATCACATATTCGAAGCGGTATTGTAAGCAAATTTTTTATTCAGACAACACACAAATGTGATTTTTTTATGTGATTAGTGTATGTATATGTTATTGAAATAAGGCAATTTTTATATAATTAATGTTGCAAACATAATCCAACCTTCATATTGTGGACAAGATTGCTATACTAATGACCTTTACTCTTGTTTTCAATGAAACATATTGCCACAAATTTAGAGCTCAATTCTCTGGTTTCCTCAATTCGCCCCCCTGACAGCTTCACATTTCTTATAGTAAGAACACTCGACACAATTAATGCTAGTTTGGAACGATATTTAACTCATAACGCTTTCCGTTTAACCTGTGGTAGTCCCCGTGACTCGTTATTAAGAATAAAGATATGTCATAGATTATTTCAAATAAATAACTGAAAGTATCAGACGTATTCGAAATGCTTCGTTTTAACCTGGACTGTTTAATGAATTTTGTAGAAATTTATATATTTTTAAAATGTTTTATTGTGATGAGTTCACCCTGTAGATATTCTCTCTAGTCTAGTTGTCAAAAATCTTACCTATCTGATATTATTAAGTTAGTGATACAAAAGGGATATTTTTATTAATTATATGTATATTTTGTAAATAGCAATTCATTTTATTAAGTTTAGTTAGTTGTGCAGTAGATCATTTAGGTTGTACTTTATTATTGTTTAGGTTTGTTCCTTTCCTCATGGCTAGTTTTAGTTACGAGGTTTGCTACAAGACCTGGCATGAATACTCGTGTTTCTTAACCCAAAGTCCTCTTTGACACATACCAGAATATATTTACAAAATAATTCTTGCGTTTTTGATATACGTTTTACATTTTGTAGTTCGTACAAATTAGAGAAATGACTAATATGTAAACAATGGCGTTTCTTTATATGGGCCATTCTTACTAAAAATAATATTTTAATTAAGAAATTTATGAATCAGTTCATGAGAATAGCTGCAATTGTTGCATGTATTGATTGCACTAGGCTGAGCAAAATCGGCCAAGGCAAATGCAATAATGCGCAAAGTTTCTATAATGATATTTATTTAAACTATGAAAAGTTCCGTTCGATACTACAAAACTGTGGTTTTAATGTTTTTCCATTATTATAGCCACAAAAACTGCCACTACAGGTAATAAAAGTGCTTATGTGTGGGGCAGGCGCATGAGACCGCTTGATTGGATCTATATTTTACAATGATAACCTCATCGGTGAGCGTTATCTTAATTTATTAACAACAAATTTAAAAATCTAATACAACGTTTTACATGCACTTCTCAGAGAAGAACTCCTACCCCAGCAAGATACTGAATCAGAGGTATAATTTGTGGGATACGTACGCAACCCCGACCTAACACCGTTGGCCTTATATTTATGCGGTAATTCAAAACAGAAAGTATACAGAGTGTTTCGGGAGGAAAGGGAAATATTTTAACGACGTGCTCGGGAGGTCAATTGAAGAAAAAAATATATAATCATGGGTTCGAAAATGCTTTCTTTCCGAGATACAGGAAAATCACTTTTTCTTAAAAATCTCGAAAACTATTTAAGGTTTTACATTAAATAGTCAATTCTAAAGAGAAAAGGTCTCTTGAGTTTACTTAGTTGGAGAGATCGTTTTCGAGTTATAATCAAAATACTGTTTCTCTGCAGGCATTTTATGAAAAAACTAATCCCAAAACAGTTTGTATTTTGATTATTTCCGGAAAACGATCTCTCTAACCAAGAAAACTCAAGATACATTTTTTTCTTTTTAATTCACTCTCCATTAAGAAACAAATACCTATTTTGAAAAAAAATCAGTGGCGTAGCATTTTAAAATATGTTATTTTTTTGACACTCTGTATCTTTGAAAGAAAGCATTTCCGGACCCATGATTATATGACCTTTTTTCTTAATTTGACCTACAGAACACGTCCTTAAAATATTTCCCTTTCCTCCCGAAATACCCTGTATAAGAACGACTCTAATAATTTAGAACATTTAAAAAAACATTTCGCTAGGAAATCGTTCGTGTAAGTTAATTGGGTGCAATAAGAAATGGCATAAATGGAATGGAACTTACGTATGCGATATGTATGGAAAATATGTGAAAAATTTGCTCATCATCATATTTATTGTTCAGCCTGCCCCATCCACTGCTGAATATAGGTTTCCCTTATTTCATTCGACCTATAACGATCTTGAGCTCTCTGCATTCAGTTTCCGGCTATCAGCTTCAAATCATCGGTCTACCTTTATTCCTAAAGTCATCCTGTCTCCAAAATCCGTTTTGTCCATCGATTATCAGCCATGCTCGCAATTCCATTTAGTGCCTTATCACATCGATCACTTCTGTCCTTTGTCTTATGACGTTTGGAACTATATCCCGAAGGGTCAGACCCAGCATTGACCTTTCCATTGCTCTCTGTGCTACCCAGATTTTATGAATTGTTTTCTTTGTTCGCGTGATTGTTTCAGCTTCATACGTAAGTACTGGTAAGACGTCTTGGTTCTACACTTTTCCTTTGAAACATATAGGAATGTCGGATCTTAGTAGGTCTCACAACTTGCCGAAAGCGACCCAAATCAATCTTTGGATCTGGCACGCCTGATTATCCAGGTCAATCCTTGTTTTATGTCCTAAATATTTCTATGGTATGGTATGGTAGGTAGAGGGGTCGCTCGGCAAGATTTGCCGTTCAACACGTCGGCCACAATTGATCTTTTGGGTATACTCGAAAATTCCTATCTCTTTCGAGAACCTCAAGAATATTTCAAGGGTTGAGCTTTTGTAGATTACCTCAACCTTTGGCGAGACAATGCCTGACATTTGCAGAGTAAGTACTCTGACGTTTCAGCCATAGTTTGGCAGAATCTGCATTGTTCGGCAAAGGTTTTCCCCATTTTCTTAAGGTGGTACCTCCAGAGGCCATGTCCAGTGAGAAGGTCTACGACCAGTTTTATCTCATATTTTTTTAGCTTAAGAAGCTTTTTGTGCAGTTAGGCGAGTGAGAGATGAGTCTTTTGGCCTGTCTCTGCCCAAGTGCATTGGCCCAATGTGTCTCTTTCCGCCTTTTTTTCCCCAATTTCTGAGTTCTTTAATTATGTGTCCTCTAGTGATGCCACAGAATGGTTCAGGCCCGCAAAAGGCAGTCTGTGCACCATTCCGTGCGAGCTGGTCAGCGGCTTCGTTGCCTTCCACACTCTCGTGCCCTGGTACCCACATTAGGGTGAGTCTGTTTTTGTTTGCCAGTTGATCTGCAGCCATCCGACAATTTCACACTAGCCGGGAGTTGATTCTGCTAGATGCTAGCGTTTTTAAGGCTGCTTAACTATCTGATAAGATATAGATCTTTGCACCTCTTAGGCCTTTTTGGCACATTCAGAGATGGCTATATTGATAGCATTTAGTTCTGCTTGAAAGATTGTGGCAGTGTTTCCTAAAAGTGCAGAGATTCGACACCTAGGTCCGTAAACTCCGGACCCCACTCCTTCTTTCATCTTTTATCCATCTGTGTACCACACAAGTGATCCCTTCTCAAATTGTTTTAGTCTTTCCCCTGTAGTATTGCAATCTTCAATTACGTTCTTTAATTACGTTCCACTTCAAAGGAGCGATCAAAATGGAGTTTTGTTTCCATTGTATCGGTTGGTTTGGTCATCGCCTGTATCTGGATGTTCTTAAGAATTTCAAGGTGACCAGTCAGGTTTCCTGACTTCAGTTTTTGTGTCTGAGTGACTCTATACGCACTGGTCCAGGCCTCCTTTTCTATGCATATGTGCAGCGGAGGGAGGTCAAGTAGGGTTTCCAGAGCTGCTGTGGGGCACGTGTACATAGCCCCTGTTATACCCAAACAGGCGAGCTTTTGTACTCTTGTTAGCTTTCGCTGTGTTGTTATTTCCTTTGTTTTTACCCACCACACTAAGAAGGCGTAGGTTATAATAGGCTTTACAACAGTGGTATAGGACCATCAGATGATGGAGGGTTTTAGGCCCCTTTTTTTACCAAAAGGTCGTCGACAGGCCCAAAGCGCTGTCGTTGCTTTTTTGATGGTTCTTTCCTGGTGTGGGTTCCAAGTTAGTTTCCGGTCAAGAACGATGCCAAGATACTTAACCTCTTTTGAAAGCCCTACCGTTGTCCCTCCCAAAGTGGGTGCTTTAAGGTTCAGCTTCCTTCTTTTTGTGAATGGGATCACTATGGGTTTGCTTGAGTTGACATTTAGTCTTTCCTGTGTACACCATGCGCTGACAAAGTTGAGTGCACTTCGCATACGTTCTGAGAGAACGTTGTCATGCTTGCCTCTTATTATTGTAACTAGGTCATGTGCGTAACCTTGGACTTCAAAGCCTGCTTCAGTCAGTCTTACCAGTAGATCGTCAACAACCAGAGACCAAAGCATGGGCGCTGGGACCCCCCTCCTTGAGGGCATTCCTTTATTACTTTGACTGTGGCGGCTGTTTCTCCAATGGTTGCGGTGATTTCACGACTGTTTAGCATGGATTTTATCAATTTTAAAGTGGTTGGTTCCACTCCTGCGGGTTGGGGCGTGCTGAATGGATTCATGTGAGGTGTTGTCAAATGCACCCTCTATGTTTAGAAATGCACACAGCTCCACTTCTTTTTCAGCCAGTGCCTTCTCTATATCGCGGACGAGACTTTGAAGAGCATGGGTGGTAGATTTCGATGGTTGGTATGCGAATTGTTTTGCATGCAGTGGAACATTAGAAAGGAAGTTGCTTCTGATGTGCCTATCGATAATCTTTTCCATCGTTTTAAGAAGGAAGGAGGTTAAGCTAATGGGGCGGTACTTGTGATCGTCGCCCTGTCTATGAGTCCACTTGTTGTATACATTTGTATACCACCAGCTGAAACAACATTGCCTAAAACTAGATTAGTTCTGAACGGGGACTTTGAAAAGTTAATGTTTATGGCGACTTGACTGGAGACAGTCTTCAACCTATTCAGCGTTATATTTGCTTCATTCACACGATCCGATATCAAAACGATGTCATCGGCGAAACGTAGGTGGTTAAGTTTCTCACCTTAATGCGTATTCCTATTTGATCCCATTCATTCGGGAATATGATGTCGTCGTCAATTCTATTTTCGTTCCCTGTTTTCTACTGCTCCACAATTATTATTTAACGCTGGATGTAACGTAATCATTATCAAAACTGGCACCCTGCTCGCAGATCTTCTGCAAAGCGCTCGTTGAATGAGATAATATAACAGCTTTTGAAATTTCCATTTATCTTCCTAATTGCACACCCTATAGCTAAGCACATATTGTTTTATTTTCTTCTCAATGTGCCCTATCCTCAGTGGACGTCGGCGATCAGTCTGGCCCATCTGATTTTATTCACAGCAGATTGAAATAATTCTATTAATGTCAGACCTGTCCATTGCCGCATGTTTCTTAGCCATGATATTCGACGTCTTCCTTGCGATCTTTTTCCATCGAATTTACCCTGCATTATAAGTTGAAGCAGCTTGTACTTCGTGTTGTTCCGCATGATATGCCCAAAGTATGACAGTTTTGGTTGTTTCACTGTTTTCAGCAGTTCTCTGTCTTTTCGCATGCGCAGCAATATAGCCTCGTTGGTCACATGATGAGTCCATGAAACTGTCAGCATACGGCGAAAGCACCACATCTCGATAGCTTCAATTCGCTTACAAGTAGCTTCGGACATCGTCCATGCCTCTACGCCATACAGAAGCACCGAAAACACACAGCATCTCAAGATTCGTGTCCGAAGGTTTATGCTACAGAGAACCTTTTTCATACGGTTGAATGATGATCGTGCTTTTTCAATCCTTACTTTGATTTCGTAAGAATGGTCCTATTTCTCATTCAGACTTGCTCCTAAGTATGTTATTGTTGTCACTCTTTGTAGTAGGGATCCATTCACGAAGAATTGGGCATTGGTGTCATTTTTATTGACTATCATAATTTTAGTTTTTGATATATTCAACCGCATGTTAAATTCTTGACATATGTCGACCACTCTATCGATCAGTCTCTGAAGTCCTTCAGCGCTGTCAGCAATCAATACGGTATCATCCGCATATCTGAAATTGTTGACATTTTTTCCATTTATCAAGATGCCATCCTGTTCACCTTCCCTGGAAAGTCTTTCTGAATATACATTAAACAATAGAGGAGACAGTACACAGCCCTGTCTGACACCCTGCTTCACGGAAAGTTCCGTCGACGACCCATCATCCACTCGAACACACGCTGTTTGCTGTCAATACAATTTAGCTATAATACGAATATCTCTATCATCAAGTCCTGACTGATTTAGAATTTGGATTAGCTTATCATGGTTAACTCTATCGAAAGCTTTCTCAAAATCAATGAAACAAGTGAAGTCATCGCAATTTACGTCTCTGGCCCTTTGAATTAAAACATTTAAACTAAACAGTGCCTCTCGAGTACCTAAGCCATCTCTAAATCCGAATTGCGTGTCGCTAATACCTGCCTCCAGCTTCCGATATATGCGTTCGTGAATAACCTTAAGGAAAAACCTTCAAGAAATGGCTCATTAGGCAAATGGTCCTGTAATCTTCGCATATTTTGGCTGTGGGCTCTTTAGGAATTGGACAGTAGCTAGTCCTTAGGAATATTTCATAAATTTGGTTAAATAGATCCGTGATAATGTCCAGATGCACTTCATCAATAAGTTCAAGCAGGTCTCCAAGAACTTCATCTGGACCTGGTGCTTTGTTGTTCTTCAGTCTTCTTATTTCTTTAAGAACGTCCCAACGGGTAATGGGAGGTCCTGCTGTTACTGGAGTTTCCGTGATAACTGACGTTCGATTTTCATCGTCGTAAAGAGTATGTATGTATTGACGCCATCTATTTATGTCCAACAGTGCTTGTCCATTTATATCGGTGACAATGCCAATTTGTCTGGAATTGCGCATTTCAGCGGCTTCTTTTAATTTTTTGTGCATATTAAGTATGTCATGTTTTTTATCTTGTTCTTCTATTTCGTTACACTGCTGTTCCAACCAGGTCTTTTTGGCTTCTTTGATTTTTCTTTCGATGTTCTGGTGAATCTGTTTATATTGTGTCTTATCTTTGTTTTTCACTTTTCTGCGCTGGTCCATAAGATCCAGAATCTCATCTGTCATCCACTTGTTATTTTTCCTTTTTTGCTTAGAAGAAATATTTTCGTCTGCTACTGATGTGTTAATATTTGCAATGGATTTAACTTTCTGTTCTACCGAGTGTTCTACATTAGAATCGATGTCTCCTCGAACTTCAGCGATTTTTACATTTATCTGCTTTTCACTCGTAGTATGACGTTTTGATCTTTCAATTTTTGTGTATCATATCTTTTCCATTGCAGCTTTCTCTCGGTTTTCTTTAGCCGCAATCTGAGAGTTGACAGTAACAAGCTATGATCTGAATAAATGTTTGCACCTGAATATGTCTTTACAGACTTGAGTGAATTTCGAAACCTCTTATTTACTGTAATAAA
The DNA here is from genome assembly GCA_016904865.1 of Pissodes strobi. NCBI lineage: Eukaryota > Metazoa > Arthropoda > Insecta > Coleoptera > Curculionidae > Pissodes > Pissodes strobi. Next base: position 89,709 of record MU185144.1, read on the forward strand.
GTCAATCTGATTTCTGACTATGTGTTGGCCATTGTCTGCAGGTGAGGGATTTCCAGGTACATAATCGTATGGGAGGTAACTGGAAGAAAGTGTTCATCATTGAGAGGTCATCTTCTTTGCAGAATTGTAACAAAGTCTCTCCTCTATCGTTTCTCTCACCCAATCCATAAGGACCCACTATATCATCATGCACTCCTTTACCAACTTTAACGTTAAAGTCGCCCATTAAAATTGTTACTTGTTCCTTTTTTGTCTGCTTCCGTGCTGTTTTAATGTCATCATAGAATTTTTCAACTTCTTCATCGCTGCCATCGCATGTTGTTGCATAGACCTGTATGATATTAAGATTACACGGAGTGGAATTTAGCTTCATTATTGCCACTCTATCTGATACCGGTATGAAACCAAGGACTGTTTTATTCACTTCTTTTGTGACTATAATTGCAACCCCATTTCTATGCTGTGGGATATCATCACCTGAATAGTAAATATGGTGATCATTCACTTCAGATCTTCCAGTGCCTGGCCTCCTTACTTCGCTGCAACCGAGAATATCAATTTTCAGCCGTAGCATCTCTTTTACGGTATTTGCTGCTTTCCCTGCTTGGAACATGCTCCTAACATTCCATGTTCCTATTCGATGCTTGTTAACTAATTTATTTTTTGTTGATTCTTCGCACCCTCTCCCCATTTAAAATGGGGGGACTGAGGGCCATTTTTATATAGATGTCAAAATAAGGTTATCTATGTGAATCACCTCGTACTCCAAACTGCCTTAGAGGAGTAAATTAAAGATCCTTATATTAGCTCAGTATCTTTTATTTAAAGGGTCTTTGGACATATTTGCATATTTTCTTAGGTTGGAATGTCCTGTCATTAGTCTAGCTGCTTTTCCGATATCCCGCGCTTATACAATTCTTGGACGGTCTCAATGCCATCTGTTCCATCCAGTTTTGGTAGTGCTTCATTTTCCACTGTTCCTTCGACGTTCAAGAGTCACACTCTGGCTAGACCGTCAAGTAGTGTCTGGCAACCCAACACAAGTTTGGGTTATGTATTTGTTGTTTTCACCTTTCGGTATCTAATAAAGAGGTGTTTCTCAGTTTTGTTTTGTTGCAATTTAATATACAATAGTATGTTATACGTACAGAATAATATGTTAGCTTGCTTGTGATATGGAATACATGGGCTTGGTGTTACGGATTCTTGCTCCCAAACATCGTAACTCCAATAACAGAACTCAAATCATTTATTCATATTAGTTCTTCATTACTTATTATTTCCTCCCTTGACCCGTACATGATTCGCGTTCATGTATCGTGAATAGCATGTATCAGTGAAAATGATTTGCCTTAGTTTTCAAGGTTTTGTGATAAAGTTATATAACTAATTATATTATTCAGAATATATGCTGGTATGTGCAATAAATAGTTTCCAAAATCAGACATATTAGTGAAAAGTACATTTTGAAAGACGTGATACAAATCCTTTACCTAATTTGTTAAGGTGTTCTTTGTAGCGATGTGATCTAAACCTTGCCATGCCATATTTTTGCATACCGCTTAGTATAGTGAAGACAGTTTAGGTTTTTTTTATCAAATTGATATTTATCCAGAAAATTATTATTTTAGGATTAAGTGTAATTTCTGATATTGATTTTTCCATTGATTTAATTTTTATTGTTTTTCTATTATTATTGTTAAATATTGTCGCGTTTTGAAAAGAAACATTCGGTGGTTTAGCATATTTGGACTAACCCAATCTTGCCGAGGATATCCTGTAGAGCTACATAAAATGATATCTTTATTTTTGGGCATTTCAGTGTGCTGAATAGCAATATTAGTTTATTTTTACGGCATCTAAGCTAAATTAGTTGTCGTTTTAAAAATATGGCATCAAAGGATATTCTCGATAATGTTCATGTGCATTCCACTACTAACTTTTTAATTTCCATTTTTTACCTGGAAATTAAGATTCTATGTTGTGTTAGGTATGAAATGTATGTAAATAGGTTGCTCTATACTTCGTACCTTTCACTTATCATGATTATTAAAATATTTTATAATATTTGAAATATAAGAAACAAATTATTCCGTTGACTGAAATTTGTTTTTAAGAATTAGGTAATTGAAAATATAATTTTATTTATTTTGGTGCACCAAAACTTCGAGGTTTGATCACGAATCACAAAATATTTTCTTCGACAACGTTTCGTTTTTGATTTGTCCATCAATCATGTTTCTCTTTTCGAAGATAATGAGCGAATTAAATTACAAATTGATAGGAATAATAGTAAATCTATTTAAATAGCACAAAATTGTGGGTGTTTATTGCATTATTTGTGATTTGAAAATACGTGCTGTTTTAATTTTGGATTTTTTAATGGCGATTATTTTCGGAAAGCAGGAAAAGTGGATTATAATCATAATAATTTGGAGCAAAAGTTTTGTTTTATTTTAGTTGTTTTGAAATGGCATATGTCATATGTCTAACATGCGAATGATACTTATGATATGGTATCTGCGACAAATCAGGTCCACCTAAGACAAACCATTTTTTTATTGTATTAAAACGATATAGAAAAAATTAAAATATATTGAACACAAACTCATGTAATACTCTAATCAGAACACGAACTAAAAAAACTTTTTAAAAACATTTAACAAAAATATCCTAGTTTTATTTCTGCCAGTGACAATTAAGCTCATATTGTATAAACGTAATAGAAGACCATAAACTAATTTAAAAAGCATTTAACATGATGTTTTAACAAAATTTAACTCGAAATAAAGTTCTGCATGATGAAAATAAGATTCTTAGGGATCACATTCGATGCAAATCGAATGTGATCCCATCATTATCAGATGATGTATACCCTAAACACTATTCGTGAGCCCATGTATTATACAAAATACAGACCCTCATATCGCTTTGACGGAATTTCCGCATAGTGGACAATACCATAATAAATTATTCTTATTCGAATTATTCTTATTCATTTTGCTTTTAGAAGTAGTAGTGCTTCATGTGCTGGTACTTGGTTTGAGTTGGCCGGTTTGCTGAAACAGACTTTTTGTAAGCACCTGAGCTTTATAATTTAAAGCCTTACGCCTTGGAGCCTTGCCATCAATGCATGAAAAGAGTTATTCAAATTTTCTTTTTCAGTATTCCTAAGCCGTTGTAGCATACCCAGGGATACAACCCGACAGTGCTGAACACTACTTATAATATTTTCGTTGGTCATTCAGTTTTGAACAAATATGGTCAAATCTTGATTTAGTTATTCTCTGGATGTTTTTCTTGATAAAGAAGCACTTGATGAGCTTCAAATCGTCGATAGATCGCTTTATCAAGCGGCTGGAGCTCGTGGGTTGTGTTGCTCGAAAGTCAATCAATGTGATTTCACGCTTATTAGCTTCTTCAACTATTGTAAAGTTAAGATGACGCTTGGCCGCATCAAAGACCAATGATATCGGTCTACCAATTTTAAACTTTGCCAAGTGACTGATAAACTCGACAAAAGTTCGACAGTCATACTGCCTTGCGGTACCGTTTTTACCAGTATTCCCGCTGGCAAATTGTGTTCGAACTCGGGTTTTAATATATTGCCCATGGAGATTATCATGGGATGAATAGCTGATCCACATGCAGACACACAGCCAACCAGAGTGACGTTCTCTGCATGTTTTGGGGCTACAAGTTGCAAACGTTCTCCTTTTCTAGCCAACTCTGTCTGTTGGTGATGGATGGTGAGACGACACCTCTTCTCATTCATGAAGTTGGGTTCAGGTTTATTAAATGCCAGATTATCCGAAATATTTCGGAGTTTTGTAAGTCACCTACTGTTATTCGGTTTAATTTTTTAGCACGACCGGGATTCATATTTTGTGTTTCCTATTTTATAGTCTCGGATTTCGCTTCAGAAAAAGTTTAGTCCAACGACGTTGTTAAATTTATGTTTTATGTTGTTCGATTCAGCAAAGCGATGCATTTACCGCCTTACACTCCTTATGGTATAAAGGTAGCCAACTTCAGCTAGCATTTTTATTCGATTGACAAATCTCTTTCCTGCTCCTGGGTTAAAATTGAGGATCATCCTAATTTTCTTTGGTCTTTTCCACTCTCTGTGTACATGAGATTCTTAGCATCTCATCACTTCTTGAGTGTTCAGCCTTCTGACTGAACTAACCAAACACCTTCTTCTGTTGATGCCTATCCGTTACCGGATGTTGGCTAGAGCTAGCATAATGGCTATACGGACTTTATCCACTGCTGCACGGAATAAGCCCATAGTCTCGGAGATTCTTCAGCCATGAGATTCTTCGTCTTCCTACACTCCTTCTGCATTGTATTTTGCTGCAAAAGCCGATATCTTTCAGGATTTCTCATGATGTGGCCAAGGTATTCAAGTTTACGTTTCTTTACTTGATACACGATTTTTTTTTCTTTTTTCATTCTATGTAACACCTCCTCATTGGTCATATGATCCACCCATGAAATGCTCAGAATGCGACGGTAGAGCCAGAGTTCAAATGCTTCTAATTTCTTGCAGGATGGTTCAGATAACGTCTATGACTCAACGCCGTATAGGAGGGTTGAAAACACATAGCACCTCAATATTCGCATTTTGGTGGTTAAAGGCAGGTCCCTACTTTTGAATATTTTTGCCATTTTAAGGAATGTCACGCTGACCTTTTCAATTCGGCATCTTATCTCAACCGAGTGGTCCCATTCTTCATTAATATTTGTTCCCAAATAAATATATTGTTAGCTCTTTGGATCATGTACAAGTAGTTGGCCGTGCAAGCGTTTATTTTTAGAAATAATCATGACTGGTCTTTTTTGTATTCAACTGCAGTACATATCTTTCCTTGCTTCTACCACTCTGTTCATCAATCTTTGTAGTCCTTCTAGGTCATTTGAGACAATTACCGTGTCGTCCGCATATCGTATGCATTCGCCATTGATAATCACCCCGTCGGAAGTATTTTCCAGGGCTTCTCGAAATATGTATTCTGAATATATGTTGAATACCAATGGCGAAAGTACACACCCCTGTCGAACTCCTCTCTTTATCAGAACCTCATCAGATTCCGCACTTTCTATTCTAACTGAAGAGGTGTGATTCCAATAATGATTTGCTATAATTCTTATGTATTGTTTCTCTAATCCCGCTAATTCCAGAGATTCCATCATCTTTTTATGCTGAACCTTATCGAATGCTTTCTGATAATCGATGAAACATGCAAAAATATCATGATTAACATCTCGAACTCTTTGGAATAAGACTTGAATAAAAGTGCCTCTAGTACCCAGGGCATTTTTAAACCTGAACTGGATAGAACTAATCTGTTCTTCGCAAATCCTATATATTCTTTGATGGATTAATTTCAAGGAGAGTTAAGAAAGTGACTCATAAGACTAATCGTACGAAAGTTTTCACAGTTCTTTGCGCTTGATTTTTTTGGTAGCGTTATGAATGTACTTTTGAGCCACATGTCAGGTATGATTCCAGTGAAGTATATTTCATTAAACATATCTGTAAGCCATCTGATATCTTCGCCATTTAATAGTTTTAGGAATTCATTCCGGATATAATCTGGTCCTGGTGCTTTTCCATTCTTCAACCCTACCACAGTTCGAGTAACCTCATCAACTGTAATCGGCAAGAAATCCAGTACCTGACACGGGGGAGGATTTTCCGATCTGTTAGTGTCTTCGAACAACTGGTTTATATATTCTTCCAGATTTTTATTTTTCCCATGCGATCTACAATGATGTTACCTTTGTTATCCTGAATTTTTACCGCTTACATTGAAATTATATAGGCCCGATGTTCTTTTATATTCTTGCGTATGTTGAAGGTACCGTGTTTCTTCTCAAGTTCTTCAATTTCTACGCATTGTCCTTCTATCCAATCTTGTTTTGCACATCTTATCTTACGTGGAATTAGTCTTTGCATATTTCGGTCCTCTGTTTGATCCCCTTTCAATAATCTACTGTCATTAATTAACTTTAATATTTCATCTGTCATCCATAGTTGTTTTTTATCTTTTTGAGCCATCAGAAATTCATTACTAATACTTTCAAACCTTTCAGCCATTTTGGGAAGAGTCGATTCTATACTGTGTGGAGTTTATTTGAGTTTTTCGAAATTTTTCAGCTATTTTTTCAATTACTCCTTGGCGTGTTTCTTCATTCTCTCTAAATTTCCTTATATCCCATTTTCTTCTGTCTATCTTCTTCTTTATCCTTTTTAGCTTGAGTTTAAATTTGCCACAGAGAAGAGCATGATCTGAGTGTACGTCAGCTCCTGGGTACGTTTTAGCAACTATGTAACTGTTACGGTACCTTTTATTTATTAATAAGTAGTCTGTCTGGTTTCTTACAATATGACCTTCATCCTGAGGTGAGATCCATGTATAATGTATATAATCTTCGAGGTGGCTGCATGAAAAGGGTGTTCAGGATAACAAATTGTTCTTCTGTCACAAAATCTTTTAATCTCTCACCTCATTCGTTTCTAGTACCCAGTCCAAATCTGCCGACCAGTTCCGAGCTGTCGTTCCTGCCTATTTTGGCATTAAAATCACCCATAATGAGAGTGAGGTCTTCTTTCTTAACTTGATTTAATATGTCAGATAATGCTGAGTATACAATTTCCTCGGGTTTTTTCAGAAGTAGGTGAATATATTTGAAGGTACAGGGGAAAAACGCTCTAAGCGCCATTTCCCATAGGAAACTTTTTTATTATTGATTTCACAGAAAATTTTATTCTTGATAAAAGTTGGTGCTTGGAAAAAAACTAATTTTGACAATGCTAAATTAAGGATAATTTATACAGGGCACTTTGTACTATACCTGGTTAAAAAAACAAAAACTTTGGAATATCGGAAAACCTTCTACAGAAAAAATAAAGCTCCTATTAAGATAAAAATAAAAGTCAAATTACATTTTTTCCAAAAGTCACCGTTGCGGGGAAAATCCATGTCAATTATTGAAAAAACCATCTTTTTCTTAATATAATCCGTATTTTTTTCAGCAATGATGCACCTTTGAAAAAAATGGCATTTGACTTTTATTTTTATCTTAATAGGAGCTCTAGAAGGTTTTCCGATATTCCAAAATTTTTGTTTTTTTAACCATATTTTTGTATTTTTTAAATACCCTATATAACTTATCCTTAATTTAGCATTGTCAAAATTAGTTTTTTTCCAAGCACCAACTTTTATCAAGAATAAAATTTTCTGTGAAATCAATAATAAAAAAAAGTTTCCTATGGGAAATGGCGCTTAGATCGTTTTTCCCCTGTACCCTTCATTTGTATTAAATTCAGTTTGATAGGTGTACTTTTTAATTCAATAAAATTATTCTATTGGAAATCGGAGTAAAACTCATATCATATTGAGAGAGTTTAGGTGAGAATATGATTCCCTCACCATTAGTGGAGATTATTTTCGCTGCCAGAATACACACATATGGTCTTACAGTACAATGACCGCTTCCGGGCCACCTCATTTCACTAATTCCGAGAATGTCGATGTTCAGTCTGTCCATTTCAAGAATTGTATTATGTATTTTCCCGGCTTGAAACATAGTTTCACGTTCCATGTGCCTACCATGAGTGTTTGTGTTGATATCTTTAGACGTGCTTCTCTTTCTTTTTTATTGGGTTATTGCTTGATGACGACCGGAGAAGCCCAATCTCTTCTCATGCCGGATCCTAGTCTCCGTAAACTATGATCAGTAACGTTTTCATTCACTCGTTTAGTTTCCATAATGCTTGTTACTAGGGATGTCCTTAAGGATCTTTAATGTGGTAGTCCTCCCATGGGTTTCCACATCCTTATGCCGTTGATTGCGTATTTGTAATTCTTTCGCCTTTGGGGCCGATTTTTAAACCCAGGACAATAGGGTGCCCGTACCCTTGTCAGCTCCTCCACCCGTAGCTGTTGGCTGGCAAGAAGGGATTACTTATACCGGTAATCACTCACTAACCAAACATAGCATCTGACAATACGCTCACCTACCTGCAAACTAAGATTTCTCTTGCAGACGATGTTGAACATGCTCCACATCTGGATTCAAGTTGTTTTTCAGCACTGCATCCGACAATCGGAATGTGTTGTCCTATTAGAGAATATCGATGTTACAGTTTGCATTATTTTTACTGACCTGCATTACTTTAGTTAACCTCGCTCTGTCTAATATAGGTTAGAAGCCTTCTTCATTTTCTACCCTTGGTACTGTATCGTCTGCATATCCGTCTAGGGCTTTGTTAAAGAAGCATTCAATGCCCAAATTAAAAAGTAAAGGGAACATAACACCATCCTGTTGGACTTCTCCTTGGAGATCGATGTATTTAGTGACTTTTCCAGCGTGATACTTTCTTCTGCCAGTAGAGACTCTTATTATACGAAGGTCCTTTTCTGTAGTTCCTCTATTAGTTCAGGGTGTCGTACTCGATTAAATGCTTTATCGTAATCGATGAAACCTAAGTATGTTTCTTTCTATTACTTTTTGAATGTGTTTGGATTGCAAGTATGGCTTCGAGAATTTCCAAAAGCACTTCGGAATCCGAACTAACACTGGCTTACGTCTATTTCACATTTTCAGTGTTATATTAAGAGATACTTTCAGGGCATGACTCATTAGAATAATGAGGCTATATTCTTTGCATCTTCGACAATTTGGCTTTTTAGGAATAGGTATAAATTCTGATTTTAACCATTCCTTCGACATCTCGCCAGTTTTGAAGATGTTACAGAATATGGTTAGGAGTTTTATGTTGTTTTCATTCAAAAGTTTCAGGATTTCAGTTTCTACCTCATCTAAGCCATAAGCTTTATTATTTTTGATAGATTTTATGGCATGATTCACTTGGGCTTCTAGAATGATGGGTCTTTCAAGTTCTAATGTGTCTTGGCTTTCAGATGTGTAATCCTCGAAGGATTTCGGCATAAATTATCATATTTTCATTTGCTCGGTTTGGTATGTAATTCCGATCACGATATTGTCAGTTATAGCAGACATATTATAGCTCGATTATTTTTCTTTGCCGCTACATCAGTCACGTCATAGATTTTCTGATGAACTACTTCTTCTTCTTCAAGTCCCATATGCTTTGCGCACATTGGAGTCACTTGACCAGTTTCCTCATCCCAACAGGATAAGGGTGTTTTCTTCAGCTTGACGAAACAGTGTTGCTGCGTCTGCTATTCCACTCCAGTCTCTGATGTTACGCAACCAAGAGTGCTGTTTTCTACCAGGTCTTCGGCGACCTTCAATTTTTTCCTTGGAGTATTAGTTTCGGGATAGAATACCGTTCATTACGAAGTATATGGCCCAAATAGGACATTTTTCTATGTTTCACGTTATTCATGAGTTGCCTTTCGGCCCCTGCTCGTGAGTACTTCTTCATTGGTAGTGTGTTCGGTCCACGATATCCTTAACAGCCTGCGAAGGGTCCACATTTCCAAGCTTCTATGCGATTTATTGATCTTACTTTAACATACCACGTTTCAGCGCCGTACAGTAGCACAGGCCATACGTAACATTTAACTACTCTAAGTCGCAAATCCAAGGGCAAGTCTCTATATAGCAACATGTTCTTTAGCTTCAAAAATGTTGTGTTGGCCATGCCCACTCTGGTTTTGATTTCTTCATCACAATCCCACTTATGATAGCACCCAGATACCTGACTCTGGAAATCTCCTCGACCGTCTCTCCGATAATTAAGATGCTGGGAACCACGGTCTGTCTACCAATCCTCATGACTTTTGTTTTTGATATATTAATATTTAACCCGTATCTTTTTCCATGGACATTTATTTTGACAATCAGATTTTGCAGCTCCTCGACCGTACTTGCTATAACGACTGTATCGTCGGCGTATCTTAAGTTATTTAGGGGCCTGCCGTTGATTTTTATTCCTGTCGATTCATTTTCCAATGCTAACTGGAATATCTTTTCCACGTATATTACCTATACCTGTTATTTGCTTAAGCTTTCTATGAAAATTAAAGCTGTCGTGCAGTTTGTGCAAGTTTTCAGCTTCTTCACATTCACTTTTAACCCAGTTAGTTTTGGCCTCTTTTATCTTAGCTTTAATGCATCTGTCAAGTTGTCGATATCTTAATGGATCAGGTTTTGCCAGTCGTCTTTGCTCCATAAGATTTAATATTTCATTTGTTATCCAGATCTTATGGGTTATTTTAGGTACACTAGTTAGGACGTTTCGAGTGGCCTCCTGCAAATTCGCTTTCAGGTCCTGCCAAATATCGTTTGGATTATTTTCATCGCAAAGTCTAGCCAATTCGTTTTTCATAATTTATCTTTGTTGTGGATCTTTTAGTTTTCTAACATCTGGCTTTCGTTTTCCACATTCTTTCCTTATTATTTTGCAACGAAATCTGAAGTTGGCAATTAGGGGATTGTGATCAGATCCAATGTCTGCACCAGGGTACGCGGACACGCGTCTGATACTGTTCTGAAATCTTCTGTTTATTAGAATATAATCTATCTGCTTTCTGACCCCATCGCCAGGTGACTTCCACGTATAAAGACGTCGCCGTCGGTAAGGCAGTTGGCAAAAAGTATTCTTTATAACTAAACCCCGTTCATTACACAGCTCATGTAACCTGTCTCCACGTTCATTGCGGTCGCCCAATCCAAACGCACCCGCTATTCCTGGTACAGCTCCTCGGCCGCCCTTCGCATTAAAGTCTCCGATCTTAATGGTGATTTCACCTGTTTTAACTGCAGTGAGAACTTCCCGAACTTGTTGGTAGAACAAATCTGCTTCAGCATCTGGTTTATCGGCTGTAGGTGCATAAACTTGTACCAAATTTATATTGATTGGTTTGGCATCGATTTGCATTACTATGATTCTATCAGAGTAGGCTACCACATTTCTTACTGATCGAGATATGCGATCCTTTACAATAAAGCCAACCCCATTTCTGTGCTCCCTACCGGCATTGCCAGAGTAGTAAACCATACCCTCGCTTCTCCGACACGTACCGTTATTGGGCCATCTGGTTTCACTCACACCCATGATGTCCACATTCATCCTGTCCATTTATTTTACTGCATTGTCGAGCTTGCCAGCTTCGAACATTGTGCGTACATTCCAAGTACCAATACGTATGTGAAGATTGACGATCTCACATTTATTATTTCATTTTCCTCGCGGCTTGTTTGGTTGCGAGGTGTTCACTATGGTAGGATGGTCACTTTCGAGATTGCTTCACTTATTCATGTTCTGGCGCGCAAAACTCCCTTGCTAAATTTAATAATGGTTTGTGCGCCCTTGACGTTAATTATGCTAGCATTCAGTTTTTGTGCTTGATCCTTGCTGTCTCACAAGTGGGATGAGACGTTCGCCGTTTCCATTTCCCGGTGCATCACTGGTAGCTACTCTTATTTCTTCTAACATACTTTTGGAGTCTCGCGTACTTCATTCCGTCGTCTTTGTCTATGACCGCCTCTTAATGCATATTTGGATCATGTGTGTGTTTTTCTGTTTTGTATCATGCTTATATAGAGATTAACATCTGTTATGTGGAAGAAAAATTCTAGTATTCTTCTATATAGTTTCCTATGATCTGTAAGATAAGTTTTTCTATAGGTCTCATACCCTATTAGGCAGAGCTATACATTCTGATTTTAACCATGCCTTCGGTATCTCGCCAGTTTCGTAGATGTTAGAGAATCTGGTTAGGAGTTTCATACTGTTCTCATGCAAAAGTTTCAATATTTCAGCATCTACCTCATCTTGCTGTTGTTCATAAATTTTATGGCATGATTCACTTATGTCTCTAGAATGATGGATATTTCGGGTTATAATGTGTCTTGAGTTTCAGATATATAGGTTGTTTTCTGTTTTGCGTGCTTATGTAGATGTCAGCATCTCTTGTGTCGAAGAAAAATTCTAGTATTTTCTTCACATCGATATTTAGTATTTTTGTCGTGTTTATAGTATACGGTCATGATAATCTTTATTGTACACGGCATATCCTTCCTGATGGTCTTTTCCCACTATATGCATTTCTAAGGTCTTTTTTGGGCCGTTGCCTTAAAGTTTTCAAATCCTCCGTTTATCGTCTTGGATTCAGTCTCCTTCCTGTCAACTTGGCCAGGGTCTATTGGATTATACATCTGTATATCATACATCCGCCCTTTCCTCGATGAGAATTGCTGTTGTGATCCACTTTTTGCTACTAAACCAAATTAACACTCACATGCCAGGTACATAGGCACTCTCACGAACTTCTGTTTCTTTTTAAATTTCCAGTCGGTTTGGGCATCAAATTTACTTTATATTCTAATGCTACATTTTTTAGGTGCTCCTTTCAACATAAAAATTATTGATATAATAGTCCTTTGACCAGAATACAAAATTGCTGTAATACCCACTGTTGTATTGGAATATCTAGTCATCCGATTGTAAATATAAATTAGTAGTTGCTCTATGTTTTGTTGATGTTACCGTTGCAAATAAATAATTGATAATATTATTTCAAAATAACTAATCAAAATCGAAACGTTGGCGAACTAGTGTAAGAAAAAACTTTTAATCGACGATGGTTGGTATAACTGAACAATTATTTTAATTATAACTTTTAAGGAAATATTAGTAATCTTATCATTTACAAATTTGGTTTTAATTCAGGTATTATTAGAGCAAAAAATGGCTACTAATATTCAACAAAGTTTGACTGTTTCTTTTAAGAACCAACTTTGAAAACTTTCAGAAGCGAGTTTTGAACACAGAAAAACTTGTGCAGTTTCAAGGTGAATCCTTTTATTCACCTTAAGACTTATTCTTCATATATAAGCTAATCTTAATTTAGTATCATTTTGATTTTTGAAAATCAATTATGCTGACGTTTTGGCCTGACTACAGTTGTTTGTGATTCTGAAAGTTTTCCGTTGCTACTATTTATTAAATATTTTGTCGACAATTTTATATTCGTTCAAATTTTGTCTAACGAGTACGCTGTGAGGAATGTGCTCCATCTTAAGTCCTATTATCAGTTATAGTCTAGTCTAGAGCCTAGCATAAGTAGTTAGTAATATACATATCTGTTTCAGTATGTTCATTTTGGATATTTACTTTTAAAAAACATTATTTCTTATATCTCAGAAATTACACCTTTTTGCTGCAGGTATAGTAGTAACAATAATATATTTTTTCACTGTATCCTTTTTAAATTTTTATTTTTTTTTCACATCGTTGAAAAAGGTAATACTTATTATGCATGTAATAAAACTCTCAACAATTTATCATCTCAATATATAACAATCTCGTCTTGCACAGCGTCGAAAATGGTATCTTATTCTGCTTCTTAAACGCGATGGGTACAAATGGTATATTGGAGTAAATTAATCACAAAAATCTGCAAAAAATTTGAATTATTCTATTTCTAGGTGGAATTGCAAAATTTCAAAATGTATGTAATTGCTTTTTACATGCTGTTTTGTTATTCCGAATGTTCTGTCACAGTCGCTCTTAATTATTGTCTTATAGAGTAAATATAAACGAAATGTCAATAGGCTTCTTTAAATTGTTGGCAGCAGATATAAGGCCAACCAATGTTTTATCAGCCGTGGCTTCAAAGGGGCACAGTAATGAGGTAAATAACGTAATTGTACTATTCCTAGCGCCTTCGCATCTGAGAGATCTCGCCTACCAACTCCACTTTACCAAGCCTTCATTTTCCCAGTGCTCCTTACTATGTTCTAGCAAACCACTCTTAAGGAAATACACTGCTAACTTCCCTTCACCATGTTCCTGCCCCTTACCAATTCCGCTTTACCAAGTCTTCAGCTTCCCGGTTTCCCTTAGGGGTGAGAGAAGAAAGCAGGCTCCTGCTTTTCTTTACTTTATTCAGTTGAAATGAACACTTTACAATTCTGACAAAATATTAATTTTTAATTCATCAAGCCTTACAGTCAAAAAAGTCTATAACTAACAGTTGAATACTTTATTCAATATTATATCTATTAAATCTATCTAGTATAATATTTGTGTTTAAGTTCAATCTTCTGTTAATTTTTTACCCTTAGATTCTATTTGAATTGAAGGGAGTTGGTGCTGGTACCCGCCTCTGCCACTGCAACACCGATCTAGAGATCGGTGCACTGCAACCTATGCAGGTTTATCGTAGCACTCCGAACCGTGCTTAGAGGACCTCATCCAGTTTGGCCTTCTTATCAGACTCCACAAATGGAGTACCTTGCAGATCCGGGTTTGGCTCAGCCTTGTACCTGAGACTGCAGAGAGCCTCACACTCGCACCACACGTGTTTTGCAGTTTCCTCCTCTTCCTGACAGAACCTGCAGCGGCTGTTATCTGCCAGGCCGATCCTTTCATGTATCTCTCCATTCTACAGTGCCCCGTAAGCTGACTCACTAATAGTCTTATCGTCTTGCGACTCCTCTTAAATAGATCTGCCGTGAAATTTGGGGAGCCGTGTTTTATGAACTGTTTGGCCTGTCCACCTTTTAACTGCTGTTTTGAAGATTCTTCCTGCTATCCCGCAATAGAGCTCAGGTCCCGACGCAACCTTACTTGCCCCGTTTTGCAAGTTTGTCGGCTTCTTCGTTGCTTTGATGGCCTTCATGTCCCGGAACCCACGCAATGCTTAGCTTATTATTACGACCGACCTCTTCAAAGGCACTTTTGACTAGTCTAGATCTGACCTTGTGTGCACTAACTGCTTTTAAGGCGGCCTGACTGTCGGAGTATATGACTATCCTCCTTTTTCTAATGTTAAGTTTCGCTATCTTCATGGCGCAGTGTTGAATTGCAGCGACCTCTGTTTGGAACACTGTGGCGTGACTGCCCTTGTTTATGGAGATATTTGACCTTGGTTCGTGCACCCCGGCTGCCACATTTTTTCTGGTCTTAGGGGCGGCGGTATACCATGCTGGGTCTGTTTTTATAGGCCCCCCCCCCCCCCCCCCCTCTCATTCTTCTTTGCCTACAATTGCTACTGATGAGAAGGGCCTATAGGAGGGGGTTGTTTCGTCTGATGACATTTCGAAGAGATGCTTGATCTCCTCGCTGTCCTCTAGTTTCCAGCTTGTGGGCCTTTCCCATTCAATGATGGGCTTGTTGCCTTACTTGAACCGGTATTGTACCATTCTTACGTTCCCCTGTATGGGCTATGTAACGGAGGTAGATTTAGCAGGACTTCCAGTGCTGCAGTTGGAGTTGTTCTCATCGCCTCCGAGACGCACAGATATGCCAGCCTTTGTAGTTGCCTGATTGCACCTGTTTGCGTGGCCTTTATACCTCAGGCTATAGAGCCATGGGTTAACATGCGCCTTACCATCATTTTGTACAACCCTTACAAATCTGATACTTACTTTTCGCTCTTATCGTCGCCTCCTCCTTTGCAGTAGAAGATTAGTTGCCTAATATGATCCACATTATTTTCCTCTTGTCCACGCTACATCTCCCTCTCATATTTACATATCCAGTTGCAAGGTAATTTCTAACTTATCTGTTCCTACCTCATAAAACTCTTCCTGTCTTATTTATCCTCCCAAATCGCTCATCCTTTCCATTCTTTCCTTTTTAATCGTTTTGGTCACTATTAATCTATTTGCGACTTCCCTTGGGCCCTTGGCTGTTCTACATCTATTTGGCTCTATATTGACACTTTTGATTCCACGACTCTCTAGCTTATGCTTCATTATCCTTTTGATAAATGTATTAGTATTTTCTTTATCTCCAATATAATCTTGTACTAGCTCGTGGATTCCCTGTCTATAACATCAAGGAATCCGGTTACAATTTAAAATGGCTTCTTAGCAGGAATCATCAATATTGCCAATTTCGTACATTCCGGCATTCAGCTGCCCTTGCGCATTACCTATAACTTTTGCCACTTTGTACGATCCAAATCTTCACTCTCCTTTCTCAATTGCCATTGTCATCTGTCTCACGCATGTCCACATACATTTACACACTCTTTTGTTGTTCTTCATTTATTTTACACATACTCCAACGCTCTCCTCAACATTCCCTGTGCTGTCATTTTCCTTGCACGGATACCACAGCTGTCGGGCCATGTATGTTCAATATAAATGAACTTTCCTATCGGCTCTCAGTCCCAGAAGTCCTATCTATTCATTGCATTCAATACATAACCCATCCATTATCTCCAGAGGTTCATTTATTCTTCCTCTGACTTCGACAGACATGGCTTCCGTTTTCTCCACTTTATTTACACTTTCATTCTTTGCACCTATTTCAAATTATATCCCATTTACACGCTACTTCTTTCTCCGGACACTAACACCAGGTAAGCCTCAAATCAGATGCCGTACCTAGCTCATCTCCTTCAACTATCTTCTCTCTTCAGCACAGGCATTTAAGATCGCTTGGCTGTATGGAGAGAGAAGCTTGTTGCAAAAGAAATGGAAGAGGGAAACAGTTTTCTGTGCCCTGATGAGTCATGTGTGTGTGTGTGTGTGTGTTGACATAGTAACTTAAGAGTATTCAAAAGACGCAGAGGTCAAGAAATATCTGTTCACTGACCAAAAAATTATCTTTATGGAGATGGTGGAATTGTGATTTGGCTGGGGATTTTTCTGAGGGTTGATATGGAATCTTTGGGTTCCACGGTAGAATGAATAGATATATAGATATGCATGGCCTCGGATGTCTAGATTTTCGCCCCGAGCCCCATCTCAAGATTTCTACCCATTGTTAAAGCAGATATATTTTTGCACTTGCCACTGTGGTATTTTTTTTTAAATATCCTAAATATAGGTTTGTTTGTACTCGAATTGAATTCTAGATAGAAATTTAGTTATGAGGAAGCATGCTTTTTTACTTTCATAAGGTTTCTGCTCCCATATTGAGGCAGTAGTTAGTTATCCTTGTTGTCGATCATCATTAGCTTTACATAATGTACAATTTGCATACTGTTTTATCTAGTAGACCTTCTAAATGATAAATTATTTCTGTTTGCCTCCGGTCTACGAGTCTATGCCATCTTTTCTCCTATTGAAGTTTCTATAGAGAGAAAATGGGAGGTCCCTTAAAATAAGCGCCGTTCCGATTATATTTTAGAACAGCTTGATTTTGTTCGTAGTGCAGTCAGTTTATACTACACGCATGGTAGTTTATAAATCAGATGCTACCGAGTACAAATCTTACTTAAGCATCGTTATTGTTGTCAGACTATAAGATAATAAATTTAATATACTAAGGGCCACTACTTTGAACTCCGATTATCCACTGCTAAGTTAACCAGTGTTTTGAGTACCATTCATCTATTAATATCATACTGGCCTTGATTCAATATATGACATTGACATTGACTAATTTAACGAGTGGTTAAAGTGACTAATCGGAGTTCAAAGTAGTGGCCCTAATACTATCCCAAACTAACCCAAATAATAATTCCATTAGCAAACGATATTTTATGGTATACCCAAACTAACTAATATTCCACGAGAAAGCTATATATTTTTTCGCTCAACTAATTTTCAATTTGCCTGAATGATCCGAATTTATTACTGACCGAATGTTTTTATATCGGTAGTCACGTTTTACTGCCACGTTTATTTAATTACTCTTTGAAAATAATAATACTGCTCACAGGCTTTTAAAACTGCTGCGTAACTAATTAGTTCCCTAATCGCAGCTACTTATACGGATTACTAGTAAGCTCAAATATATAACTTGGTATTTTATATGAGGACCTGTGCAAGTGTTTTAATTTTTAGGGATACACGCACTCTAGTATTTCTATTAAGAGAGCAAATCCCGCACCCTTAACATACCCATATCCCCATTTTTATGAATTTTTCTCAACATCCCCTATAACAGTCCCTACTCGTATAAGTATTATCTTTCCAGGTGAGATACATATATATATGTAGATCGACGCACGAGTCTGTGTCGACCAAAGGAATGCGGTATGGGTGAGCGATGTTGTCACATAAAGGTATTAAATTTAAGTTTGGGTTAGTTAGTTTCACTAGCTAGGTAAGCTACAATTTAATTTACTCATCGAAAATAAGTAGTACCTACCTTACGTGCCAACATTATTTAAATTATTTATCCTATTTTGTTGTTTAAATGCATTAATATAAGGCAATATCATCAAAATAATCCTGATCGGAAAATATGACAACATAAGGCGGGAGAAAGCGAACAGGTGGCTATTTGAGATGTCTATTATTAATTCGATGGGTTATACGCATCACTGATTTTGATTGCCTCTTACCGCTACGTCATAAACACAGGCTCGGGCGTCGAACTAACAAGACGTTGCGTGGACCGGGTCACAGGCTTTCAGAGTTGTTTTACGTTTCATTTTCACTTCACGCATTGCCCTCCGCTCGCCCCGAGGCGCAACCAAACAAAACTAACCCAAGGCATGCCCAAAATTAAAAAAAAAGCTTTTTACAAACATAACTTAAAATAAGCATGTCTTGCCACTGGAATCGAACCCGGACCGCCGTATCAGAAACACAGCATCCAACCACTGGGCTATAACGAGGCCAATTGAAAGCAATTCGCTGGAGCATAAAGATGTGGTGTTTGTCAACAATGTAATGCGCGCGCAACCCTGTAGGCCTGTAATCAGGGTCTCGGAAACGTCTACTGTCGAACTATACCTACCAACTTATGTATACTTTTTGTTCTTTATAAGATTATGAATAGAATATTTTCCTTCAATTTATTATTCTTAATTCATAAGACTTGATATACAATTTGTGCTGTTCCATTATATTTGTACTCATTTAGAAAATAAAAATGCGTTTGAATCAATTATAGATTATTTCATAGAATACGAGTAGTAATTTTTTGTCCAATATGTAGATGTGGATATTTATTAAAAAATAGGAAAAGGTGTTGTATGAAATTATGAAACAAAATTGTTATTAATATATGTTTGTATATAAATCAAAACCAATTTTAATAGTGTTAAATTTTGGCAACGTTGTACAAAGGATGACAATGACGTCATGAAATATTTAAGAGCAAGAGTTTTATGTTCTAAAATTTTTAAGTTGTTTTTCACCAAACCCGTGTTTTTTTCCCTTCATTTATTCACCACCACTATCGACTGCCAGTTGGACAAAATCATCCACTGATTGTGGAAAAGTTTATGCTTCAAATTATATTTCAATACCATTGCAGAACATCAAGAATATCTAGCGCCGCGAGAACAAGGTACTGCTCATCAAAGCTTTTCATCAGAGCAACAGTGAATACAAGATTTTTTTATTCGTTTAAGGTTTAAAACTATTATGTAGAATAAAAACACTAATAAGAAATGTAGAATTCTGTAATTTAAATTTACTTAACTTGATGTAATCGTTTAAAACTTGAATTATGGCTTCACAAGTCTCCATAACTATTTCTCTAATTGTTGGAGAAATTATTGCAGAAAATTTTAAGTCTTCAAAGGGTCTTCCTGTTGCCAAAAATCTAAGTGTTACAGCTAATCTTTCAGTTGCTGGTATTGCTTCCCGCATATTCGTGTTTTCTTTGGTAATATAAGGACTAATCAAATGTAGCAACTGATGATCTTCTTCTTCTTCTTTAAGCACCGTGTTCTTTACCGAACGTTGGATATCATTCTGACTATTATAACTTTATTGACTGCCGCGCGAAATAGGGATGTGGTGGACTTATGGAACCAATCTCGGAGGTTCTTTAGCCAGGATGTTCTTCTTCGGCCTGGCCCTCTTCTTCCTACTATTTTCCCTTGTATTATAAGGTGAAGAGTTCCGTATCTTTCTGGATGTCGCATCACATGAGCAAAGTATTCCAGTTTACGTATCTTAATTATTTCCATTATTTCTGTATCCTTGCCCATGCGCAGCAAGACGTCTTCATTTCGGACCCTGTTGACCCAGCTAATGCGGAGTATTCTCCGGTACACCCACATTTCGAAGGCTTCGAGCTTCTTTAGTAGTGTGTCTGTCAATGTCCAACCTTCGAATCCATACAGCAGTATTGGGAATATGAAGCACTTTACCAGTCTAATCTTCAGTTTGTTGCTAATACTCCGACTACAAAGTACCTTTTTCATTTTAAAGAACGCATCTCTAGCCTTCTCTATACGGATTCTAACCTCTGCTCATATCCCAGTTGTCGTTTATGGGTTATATTCAATAAATTTCTTATTGGGGCATACGCAACAATCACAGCTACACCTCTCAAGACTTGAACACAAGTTTTGTATAAATATTATAGTTTGGTATCTACCCGACTATGACAAAAACAAAGATGGGTAAATAGTTTATGTCCTGCATACTTTTTTATATTTTTAAAATGTGATTTCATACCTCGGTCACGTGTTACGAATTCAATTTCCAATGTTTGTATCTTTGCCTGTATTATATACATGCAATATATTATGATCGACGCTGTTTTTTCATGATTTGCCATATCTTGACATTCATTATGAGGATAAAATACAAAGAAAAGGAAGAAAGGAAAGAAAAAAGAGACAAGGTGCTAGGATTAAAGAAAATCCTGAAGCCCACGCAGAGGAGAAAAGAAAAGAACGCGAACGTTACCATGGAAGAAGGTAAAATAAAACCAGTTGCCGAACTTCCAAGACGTGAACGAAAAAGAAAAATACAAATGCTGAAAGAAAACAATCGCAGATATTACAAAAAGAAGAAGGAAAATGCTAAGAATTTAGAAGCTACAAATTATGTCGCAGAAACAACTTCTATAAAGATTAAATTGGGGCGCAAAAAGGTTACGACTACCCGATCACGAACACAATAGTATATTATTTTATATGGAAGAAAAGTAATACTTTTCATGGCGCGCTCGTGTTTAACAGCCGAACGGAGTGAGGCTGGTAATAGAGAGCAAGTCATGAAAAGTAACTTTTCCTCCAAATAAAATATGCTGTTTTTTCTTCAAATGTCGACAAATTAATGCAAAAAGTCTCTTTTTAATAGTAATAATAATTATTATTAAAGATAAGTGGGTTCGCAAGGCGGCTTAGACCGGTGCGGTGTCGGTGAATAGGCTCAGGTTGTTGCTATAGTAATGTAACATAAAGCTGTCAGTGGACACTCTCAACAATAATTATATTTTTAAACTTGCGTCTTCGATTGCGTTTTAATTCCGTATTGATAAGCAGTTATTGAGTAAGTTCGATTAAATAATAACCAATTTGTTCCTAAATTAGTGATTTTTAGAAATGCAGTCACACATTGAGTGATAAATACAAATTTTAGTTTAATAACTCTTGAGTTGTTGAGGCTTATTTTGATGTTTGTTTGTATTGTATCTATGTTGCTATGATAACTCTTTTACCTCCGCCGGCGGAAAAGTGAAAAGTAAAGCTCCGGCGGAGGAAAAACGAAACTTCACTACCGCCTACACAGTAATGACGGATTTACTGACGTTTGAAGAAAAAAGCTTTTAGTTCACGAAACAAATAAACGAATGAGCATGGCAAGACTAGCTGCAGTATGGAAAACCCGATACCATAGATTAAGAAGAAAAATAAGAGATACACAAGATCTTACTCCATCGAAACGAGTAGAAGAGATTGTAAAAAGAGGAGACACTCAAGAAATAAGAAAAAAATTGCTTATAGGAGGTGCTGACAGAACAAATCGAGAAGAATAAAAGTCAGTGTGAAAACACACAACAGAAACAAATGCTTACACAGTGTATATCTGATTCCCTTATTAAAAAATACAAACTGATGAATGCTACTAAACATTTGAGCACCGAATACTGCCAAAGACGCTCGATGTCAAAAGCTGAAAAAATTAACTTTAACAGACGACAAAGATTTTCTCTTGCTATAAAACTAAAACTCCAAGTTCATGAATTTTTGACAATGATTCAAACTCTATCGTCGCACCCGGAAAAAAGGATAAAGCCTCCAAAAATGGCACTGTTAAACAAAAGAGATATTTAACTTGTCTTATATAAGAAGTTCAAAAAAGAGAATGGCAATATTAAAATATCTTACACAAGGCTTAGACCATTTTGGGTAAAAATTCCTAATTTAAAAGGTCGAGATACATGTATCTGCGTTAAACATGCCAACTTCGATTTTCTGCTACAAGTTCTAACTCAGTACAAAATTATAAGCAATGCCAATTCTTTGCAAAAACTTTCAGAACTCGCATGTTGCTCAAATACTAACAGAAACTGTATGTATAGAGATTGTGAGAACTGTAGTTTGAGAATTATTACTGCCAACTTCGAAGTTGTTACACCAAATACAATACTGCACTATTTTCAATGGTTGAATATGACTGAAACAAGAATCATAAAAGGTGATGAGAAAAAGGTGAAATTGATGGAAAAAGAACGAATGGTAAATACTGCAGAAGAACTTAATAAAAAATGCAAGACTTAACTGCTCCATCATCATAAATACGACAATGAAATTCAGAGTATTCATTTCGGGGCATCAAAAGTTCAGATTAGTCTACATACTGGAGCTTATTATTATAAAGAGAACGGACAAACCAAATGCCAAACTTTTTGTGCCGTTTCAACGTGCCTTCTTCACGATCCAAGTGCGATTTGGGCTAGTGTTCTACCAGTTCTTTTTGATATACGGGAAAAACATCGCACCGTTTACACTTTCCACTTTATGAGTGATGGACCTACAACCCAGTATCGCAACAAAAAAAAAAAAATTAATTTCCTACTACGGTTCTCAACTAGGCTTAAACCACTGTACATGGAATTTTTTTGAATCGGGACATGGGAAAAGTGTAGCCGATGGTGTTGGGGGAGTAGTGAAGAGAACTGTAGATATGGAAGTGGCAAGAGGGAAAGATGTAGCAAGTGTTTCGCAGTTTCGAAATAGGGCGAATGAAAAGTTAAAAAAAAAACGAAAATATATAATGTTACTGAGGACAGTATATTACAAGTCGACGGGGTATTTAAAGACATTAAAATAAAGCCCCTGCCAAATACAATGAAACTTCATCAGGTAACGTGGAATAAAGATAGCAAACAAAGATTAAACTTAAGGGAGCTTTCATGCGCTGAATGTAAGGAGTTATGATTAGATGTTTCAACGGTTTCTCGTATCCTTTCTAAAGTTAATTTATTATATAGTTTAATTGGATTTATTTTTATTAACATGTATGCAGGTATGTGATTTTTCTTAACACTTGTATCGCAGTAGATGAACCTGAACATGATAATATACTTGAGGGAGAAAAATATATTAACAGCCCATTGCACAATCGTATCCTTTTTTTACTTAATAATAACTATAATATTGCAGCGACTCTTACTAAAGTACTAATTTTTCTCAACAATACTACTCAGGTGATACTGAATATGTTAACGATTTTAAAACACAACAAGAAGGCGAATGGGTTGCTGTAGTGTTCGAAAACGAATGGTTTCTAGGACAAGTTGTAGGAATCGAAAAGGATTCTCATTAAATATCTTTTTTGACCAAATCAAAACAAAATTTTATGTGGCCCAGCAGACCCGATATTCAGGTGATTCCGAAAAACGGAATCCTTTGTACCTTATCAGGACCTACCAAGATATCATCTCGATTATTTAAATTTACTAAAACAAATTACGTTGATTCATTAATGGAAGCACTTGAATAATTCAAATTAACTTAGTTTAGTTAAGGTTGATTTAAGTTTATATTTGTTGTAGTAGTCGTACAAGAAAAGTACCTTATTTTTGTTTGCTATTTGTTTTATACTAATTAGTTATAATTGGTATTTTAAATACATTTTTCAAGTTTCTCGAAATTTGTGTATTTTCTTGCATATTTCATTTTCATATTTCTGTCACATTTTCATATCTCCGTCACTCTTTCATATTGCCGTCACATCATATTTTTTTTCAAATTGTAATTCTACTAAAGTCGTTGAAGTAAAGCTTTTTCAATTTTACTTATCTATTAAACGTTCTTTAACTGGTTCATGCAATTTCAATAAGATATTTTAGTTTTTTTGTCTAAAATAAAATATTCTTTAATTTTTTTTTTCGATTTTTTGTTATAATTGGGCACATTTTTCCTCACTACAGTTACTTATATTTTACTGCTGCATTTTGTTGGTGTATTTTTAAAAGATGATGGCACGTACTTTATAAAAAGATGTAACCATCATAACTTTAAGGTAATTTCATTTATTTGTTTGCCGTTTTGCATGTGTGACGGAAATCTTAAAATATAAAACATACTTACATAAATCTCGATAGAAATAAATGATGTAAGAATATTTTCTGTAACAAAGGCAGAAACTAAATATTTCAAAGATGTCACAATATAAAAATGTTGATTTTATACTGATATCTTTAGGTGAGATTTTCAAAATCACTTAAAGTCTAAATTAAACAGTTATTGAAAAAGACCCTTATATTGCATCCGAGATAGGTGATACTGTTGGTCTTTTCAAGTAAAATTACATATGCTGTAATAGCTGTTTGATGCACAGGAACTTTGCTGACTATCATATATTTAGTCTTTTTGGTGTTGAGCTTTAGTCCATATTCATCACAGACGATGGATACACTGTCGACTAGGTTATGTAGATCTTCTTGACTACTGGCAAGCAGCACCGTATCATCTGCGTATCTTAGTATTGTTTGTATTTACGCCATTAACCTTGATTCCACTATCAATGTTCTCTAGTGCTTTCCTGAAAATGAGCTCTGTAAAGGTTTTTGATGATGCGTAGGTCTTTGTCATCAATGCCTTCTTGCTGAATAGTCTTAATCATCTTATCGTGTCGCACTCTATCGAAGGCCTTTTAAAAATCTATGAAGCACATATACACTGGGTGGCTAATGTCTCTACATCTCTGCACGAGGACCTGGAAGCTGAACACTGCTTCTCTCGTTCCTAGATTATTGCGGAATCCAAACTGTGTGTGGCTCATCTCTCCTTCAATTTTATTATATACTCTGGAGTGTATTATTCGCAGGAAGATTTTTAGTGCGTGGCTCATTAGGCTGATGGTGCGGTATTCACTGCCTCTTTTTGCATTACGTTTCTTAGGTATCGTTACAACTTAGTCTGTTAGCATATTTCCAGTGTCGTATATTTTGTTGAAAAGCAAAAGAAGAGATTGTTTGCCGTTCGTTTCCAGGAGTTTAATGATCTCTATAGGTATCTCATCTGGTCCTGCTGCTTTCCTAGTTTTCGCTAGTTTTATAGCCCTTTCTATCTCATTTATAGTTATCTGCGGCCCCTGTTGTAATATCTTGGGTTTCGTTTTCAGATCTTTCGTCGTTAAAAAGTTCTTCTAGGTACTACTTCCACCTCTTCAGCTTATCTTGATCGTTTAGAATGAGTTTATCATCCTTATCTGTGAGGTTGTTTGTTGTTTTGTTGTGGAGCCTGGTTATTTCTCTTACTTTTCTATACATATTAAACGTGTCGTGTTTTCTTTGTAGTTCCTCTTATTTCAGCACATCTGTCTTCATACCGGCCCGTATTTTCCTTCGTATTTCGGTATTAGCTTTCTTGAATCTTTCGGCGTCCTTGTTTTTACATTTTCGCCTCTCATCCATTAGACCCAGTATTTCATCCGTCATCCATTGCTGCGTTTTCTGATTGATCTTTTTCATCACAGAGGTTGTGTTTTGACCTGATTTCAATGGTCTTCAATGTTGATTTGCTGTTCCGCTTGTTCAAATTTTCTTTCCAGCTCACTTGCTACTGTTTTCTGGTTTGCTTGGAGGTGGTCAATATCTAATTTGAAGGATTGCTTAGGCTGCTTTACGTTTTTCAACTTCAGTTTAAGAATGCCTAGTAGCGGATTATGGTCGGATGAAATATCAGCGCCCGGGAATGTTTTAACTGATTTAACTGCGTTACGATACCGATTATTAATTGTGATATAATCACAATATATTTCGTTATTCATCCAAAAGTAATTTTTATAATCATTAGGATCATATGTTTCTTAATGTATTCTAAAAGATTTAGTTGACTGAACTTGTTTCTTTTTGATATCTATTTTTGTATCATCTTTTCTTACTTTTTTATCTAAATGATGGCAATACACGCTTTTCTCTTATTTTTCATTTTGGCATACACCTCACACTATAATATTCTACACAAAACGAAATATTGCTACAAATATATTGATCACTTTAGAGCTCAAAATTTTAAATCATGTGTAGGATATATTTTAGACAAAATCCCTCTTTGGAGGCTGCTTCCATCTATCTATACGATAACTCCAGGTATTTTACTCCTTGAGTTTAATGTGCGTTTTGGTTATTGGCTAAATAAACCTATCTTAAATATTCGATTTTTTTTTATTTCATTGCGTTGTCTTTTGAGAGCATATTGGTTACAAAGTTTAATCTTTTCAATCATCTTATTTTGATTATAACCTTTAGTTTAAGACAAATTAATTGAAAACATCTTAGATTTCTTGTTAAAGCGGATAAAGCATCTGGATTGAGGATACCTAGAAAGTCGCACACCCAAACTAACCCATGTTTTGTGCCAAACTTATAAAATGCTTTTCACATACATTTTTTTTAAATCTTCAGGTAAGTGTGAATTGCTTAATGTGTCATGTATCATGTGTAATCTGAAAATAGGTAATTAAGTTTCCAAAATGTCCTAAGGCGGTCGCAAAAAGCACCAGTCATAGGTTGTTTGTTCCAAATATTGAAAACAAATCTGTTTGGGCTACTGTGAATAACTAACAAAGGACCCCGCACACTTTTAATGGGATTTTAAAAAATGACGGAATTTGATGAAATTTAGTATGTTGTAGTTCTTGGCCTGCTGATGAAAATGTCCCATGGGCCCAAAACGATCGTATGACTGGTTTCCGAGATACAGTGGAGGGTAGGGGTTCCTTGGAAAACATAAATAAATTAATTTTTATCTTAAGTGGCTGTGTTAGATGTCACGCGATAATTTTTATGTACAGGGGGTACTGAAACGGGGTTTTAGTGCATTTTGCCGAAGGTTCAAAACCCCAACATAGTACAGGGGTACTCAAAAAGTATAAGTATTTTTATTTATTTTTATACTTTCTAAAAACTGACAAAAGCCAACCTTAGCTTGCGAATATAAAATATATTTTTTCTAATTAAGTAATTATTTATATACTAACAAAAAGTGGTATGAATGTACAATGTTATTTAAAAATTGAAACATTTGAAATAATTTCTGGTAAGATATTTTCTTCGAGATTTCCTACATCTTCGACACACTCTAGAGCATTATTGCTTGGATATTTAACTATATCTTGATGTCGAGCATAACTTAAATACCAAGTAACACTTGGAATGTGGCAGCACATACCTACCACTCTTGCTCCGGTTGCACAAGTGCAGGGGTACCCCTTTGTTTCGTTGCGTGTATTGTTGTATTTAACAAATAGTTAATATTTTGTTGCATTTTTGTGTCTGGAAAAAATCCTCTTATTAAATTATTTATGTTTAACCCTGTATTTGCATAAGATGACCCCTACGTTCTCCAATATTGTCCTGTATATATGAGGGTGACATATTTAACTGAAACACTCCAAATGTAAGGTGTCGTAAGTCTGCAAGATCTAATATGGGTAATTCCAATGGATAATTTTCTAGTTCCTGCCAGTCTTCTAATTAAAGCATTTTCTTCAATAAAATGTTGTAGGTGGTTCGGCTCTTGGGCTCTTTGACGCATTTCATTAGCTAGTTCAACAGTAGCATCAGCCATGTTGGTTAATGGATGATACGTATTAAGCAATGCACAAATAATTTTTAAAAAATCTGCGACGTGAGGAATGTGTGTATTTATTATGACATCTCTTAAAAATTTTGATACCGACTTAATGTGGCCGTTTTTCGATTCTATAATCCAACGTGTTTTAGTTATAAGTCTCGCTTGGTTGGCCTCGGTTGTTTTAGTTGTTGGCGAAGTATTAACCAAGAAATTGAAATGTTTAGGGCAGATAATGATCCAACAGTTTTAAAAGTCGTTTTTTTCGCATTGGCTTAAATGCATAGTGTGCTATGAGGAGGTAAATAATCGTATTACTTTAGAGGCTCGAGTAGATATATTTATAAAAAAGGACATACATGTTCCCGAAGAATCTAAAGTAAGCCAGGGACATTTAAATGACCAAGACTTGCTTCTTTCTCCATTGCTAAATGGTCTAAAATCAATAGAAAAGCCCATAATATTAAAAGGCAGAGAACTGAAACTTTTTATGGGCTTTTTAAGACAGCAAGCTGCCGACAACTCTAAAATGGAAAATGAAGAAAATTTTACTGATCAGGATTTTAAGTCACTAACCATCTTTACCAAAGAACAATTTCGCGATCTTTATCATAATTATTGCGTTGGCCCAGTTGTGGTATATGAAAAGATTATCCAAAATTCGCCAAGGTCTGTCAGACGAATTTTTATGCGCCATTTTTCAATATTCTTCAAGGCGGGTGCCAGCTTAGTAATAACAAAAGCAGCATGTTTAAAGCAACATTTTGTGCCACAAAATCTTGGTTACGACCATTTAACTCGCGATGAATATATTACACATCATATATCACCATTCGTTAACCAGTTATATAATCCTGAGCCCAACATTCCCAAAGCAATTGCCTATACTGATGCAACTTATTTAGAAATTCAAAAAAGCAAAAACTTTCATCACACATTCCTCACGTCGCAGATTTTTTAAATATTATTGTGCATTGCTTAATAGGTATCATCCTTTACTCAACATGGCTGATGCTACTGTTGAACTAGCTAATGAAATGCGTCAAAAAGCCCAGGACCCGAACCACCTACAACATTTTATTGAAGAAAATGCTTTAATTAGAAGAAGAAGAATGGCAGGAACTAGAAAATGATCCATTGGAATTTCCCATATTAGATCTTGCAGACTTACGACACCTTACATTTCGAGTGTTTCAGTTAAAGATGTCACCCTCATATATACAGGACAATATTGGGGAACATAGGGGTCATCTTATGCAAATAGATACAGGGCTAAACATAAATAATTTAATAAAGAGTCAGGATTTTTTCCAGACACAAAAATGCATCAAAATATCAACTATTTGTTAAATACAACAATACACGCAACGAAATAAAGGGGTACTACTGCACTTGTGCAACCGGAGCACGAGTTATAGGTATGCGCTGCCACATTGCAAGTGTTACTTGATATTTAAGTTATGCTCGACATCAAGATATAGTTAAATATCCAAGCAATAATGCTCTAGAGTGTGTCGAAGATGTTGGAAATCTCGAAGAAAATATCTTACCTGAAATTATTTAAAATGTTCAATTTTTAAATAACATTGTACATACATACCACTTTTTGTTAGTATATAAATAATTACTTAATTAGAAAAAATATATTTTTTTATGGTTTTCGCAAGCTAAGGTTGGCTTTTGTCAGTTTTTAGAAAGTATAAAAACAAATAAAAATACTTATACTTTTTGAGTACCCCCTGTACTATGTTGGGGTTTGGAACCTTCGGCAAAATGGTCTAAAACCCCGTTTTAGTACCCCCTGTACAGGGTGTCCCAAATTCGAGCCTCATCATTGGGATCTCGGAAACTAGACGAGATACGAGGTCGGTTAAATGGAGGCAAAGTTGCGCAATTTGATGCTGATTAAAATGCCACCTTAAAAGTTAAAAAAATCCGAATACTTCCGAAGATATTTAGAAAAAACCGAATATTCGCGATTTCATTTTTATTTTTTTATGACTCTATTTGAATAGATATAACAAAATAAATTTCATATTCTTATTGCTACTTTTTCTGTTCTACAAGATGGTGTTATCAGATTTTCAAACCGACGTTTCGTCGTTGAGCTGCCATCATCAACTTTGGTTTTTTAAATACGGCCCTGGATTTTTTATTACGGATTTTAAGAGCATCTAAAGTCCCAAAGCCAATGATGTATCGCACTTATTCGAAAAATTCATATTAATGGCATTTTCCATAAGACCTCATGTGTTAGAGAGAGACAGAAAACATATTTTTGGTAAGATATTACCAGGAAATCATTAAAATGATTTTTTCGAATAAGTGCGATACATCATTGGTTTTGGGACATTAGAAGCTCTTAAAGTCCGTAATAAAAAATCCAGGGCCGTATTTAAAAAAACAAAGTTGATTATGGCAGCTCAAAGACGAAACGTCGGTTTGAAAATCTGATAACACCATCTTGTAGAACAGAAAAAGTAGCAATGAGAATATGAAATTTATTTTGTAATATCTATCCAAATAGAGCCATAAAAAAATAAAAATGAAATCGCGAATATTCGGTTTTTTCTAAATATCTTCGGAAGTATTCGGATTTTTTTAACTTTTAAGGTGGCATTTTAATCAGCATCAAATTGCGCAACTTTGCCTCAATTTAACCGACCTCGTATCTCTTCTAGTTTCCGAGATCCCAATGATGAGGCTCGAATTTGGGACACCCTGTACATAAAAATTGTCGCGTGACATCTAACACAGCCACTTAAGATAAAAATTAATTTATTTTTGTTTTCCAAGGAACCCCTAGCCGCCACTGTATCTCGGATACCAGTCATAGGATCGTTTTGGGCCCATGGGACATTTTCATCAGGAGGCCAAGAACTACAACATACTAAAATTTCATCAAATTCCGTCATTCTTTAAAATCCCATTAAAAGTGTACGGGGTCCTTTAGCACACCACCAAAAAACAATTCATCGCTGAATAGATAGTAGCAATTAACAATTATACAAATCGTTTGACAGACAGAAACTATTGAGACATGGAATTTCCCATATTAGATCTTGCAGACTTACGACACCTTACATTTGGAGTGTTTCAGTTAAAGATGTCACCCTCATATATGCAGGACAATATTGGGGAACATAGGGGTCACCTTATGCAAATAGATACAGGGCTAAACATAAATAATTTAATAAGAGTCAGGATTTTTTCCAGACACAAAAATGCATCAAAATATCAACTATTTGTTAAATACAACAACACAGCATGGGACAAATTCAATGTTAAATTTTCTAATCAACATAATAAAAAAAAATTTGCGAGTCTGCTAATACTCGAGACACTGATGTGTAAACATATCCTATATCGACATCATCGACATGAAAATCTAATGCCACCTTAGGCCGCGTGACGCCTGAATATAGGCAACCACGTATTTGTAATTGGTTGCCTATATTTTGGCATTAGAAAGAATACGTTTTACAAGGAAGCGCGGAAGTAGCTGCGCACTAATCACTGCGCATGGTTATGATGTCACATCCGCTTACACATTTCTCGTCCCATTTGGCGAGATTACCCTATATATATTTATCTATGATTACCCTCATACCGCTGCGTAAGATGATAAGATACACATCAATAAAGTCATCTTCATTGTATGAATGATTAGAATGAATATTAACGGATGTAAAGGTGGAAAGTGGATAGTACCACTATGCATATTTTAATGACACGTATAGAATAATCAAATTAACAACGTGAACTTTTACAATAATTTTAAATTTAAAACAAGGAATGAAAAATAAATCAAAATCTAATTCAATTGTAAAACGACTGAATATATTTGAAATATTTTAAATCAATGCTATAATTTGTGTGTGTGTGTTAACTTTGTTTTATTTTTCATTACCTATACTGTTCTTCTAAATAATAAAAGAAAACCTTACCAAGTATCCATGGCTACAACAAACATATTAACATCACTGACAACTGATCTAATACATAGCGATAACAACGTTAACTTTTACAATAATTTTAAATT
>MU185145.1:0-17978 GCA_016904865.1 Pissodes strobi
GAGTCGGAGTCTATCTGGGTTTGCGATATGTTACAGCCGGGTTATATGGCGAGAATTATTGCGAAAATGACTTTTATAATTTTGTCGAAAATTTTTCTGTTTTACATTTAAAAGTATTTTTGTGGAAATGTAAAAATATAGAACATATTATATATTTTTAGCGAGATTCGAGAAAGAGCGGGATAATCAAGAAAGTTCCTGAAAATCGGTGCAAAAATTATCTTGTAATCAAGTCCAAAGTAACAATTCACGTTAGTATGAATTCGATACAGGCACTGACATTCATTTACGGATATTTCAAGGTCATTATTTTATCATTGTCAAAAATTAGCATTAAAATATAAGGAACGGGTTAGTAGCTGCATTAAGAAGGCGAATAATGCTTTAATGGTTTGTAAAAGAGTCTATGTAAGCACATGGAATTTATAACCATGGATCCTCCACTGGATTTGTCCGGCTGCTATCACCTAAAACATGTTGGATTGGTACGCAAACGACCATATCTAGGACTTGGTTAAGCAAAGTCTAGAGACTGGATTTAGAGATGCTTTGAGAACAGCACTCACCAGGAATCTAGCACTGTTTTTCGAATGACAATGTTCCGAAAGACAGTTCATCGAAGGACAGTTTTTCGAATGGACAATTATTCGAATGGATAATTATTCGAACGGATAGTTTTTCGAAAAGACAAATATTCGAAAGGACCGTTTTTCGAAAATATTAAATATTACATTATAGAAAACATAAAGATAATTAAAAAAAAAACAACTAATAAACCCTTCAAAAAGAGTGCGCGCGATACACCCCAGTACAAAGGTAAAAGGGATTGAGACTTACTGTGCAATAGCTTCTCTGCCGGCAGTGGTTTCCTACTTTCCGCAAACACTGATAATAATGCGGCTCGATGGATCAAAATGTACGATCTTTATCGTAGGTATTTTCTCTTGTGACATATTCATATCTAACGTACAGGATCGCATCTTGTTATGATATGACAGGCGTATAGTCGACTATAATATAAATGTTAATAGGTATTATTAGGGCTTTGCATGGCCCTCCGCTCGCTTCTCCGGCTCAATCAACAAGAACTAGCTAAGTGCTAACCAAAACTAACCCAAGGCTAACCCAAACTAACTGAAAATTAGGAAAAAAGGTAAATTAATAAAAAACAATAAAAAAAACATCTGTCCCGACCGACGGGAATCGAACCCGCAGCGTCGGAATGACAGGCAAGAACGCTACCTTCTACACCACCGAGGCGTTGCAGAAACTTTGCTAAAACGGTAAAAGGGACTAACCTAAACTAAATTAAAGACTCGAAAAATTGTCCATTCGAAGAATTACACATTCGAAAAATTATCGATTCGAAGAATTGTCTTTTCGAATAACTGTCCATTCGAAGAAATGCCATTCGAAGAACTGTCGTTCGAATAATTGTCGTTCGAAAAACCATCCGGATTCACTCACGAGAGCTCTTGAGGAAATGACTGGTTGGTCAAAGTCTGGAGTAGGACGGTTGATGAATATACTGTCCTCCACCTTCAGATGAACTCTCCATATTTCATGTACCGGAAAGGGTTGCGTGATTGGAGGAAGAGCGCAGCCCACGTCCAGCTATAGGCAAGGACGCTACGAACAAAGACGGCTTCAAAATAGGTGATGGTACTGGGACGGGTGTGTACGGAGAAGCCACAGGGTCAAGACGTTTGCGACTCTCAAATGCAGGTATGAGAACGTATTAAGAGCCTTTAAAGGGGAGGACATCTACATCTTCTCGGACAACATATAACAACCAGCAATATCACATCTTCTTATTTCGCATCTGCGTAATACGGCGCGCAAGATATTCCTTGGTAGAAAATCCGTCAAACTGCCGCCAGCGGCGTCGTATTTTTACGACTGGTTTACTTTATTGCTATTGGAGTTAAATCGAAACCATAGGCGTGTATTTGTCAAATAATTGACATTGTGAGAGACTAACGTTGTTTATGACATTGTGAAATGCAAAAAGCCATGGTGTTTAAGCAATAAGAACTTGTACAATCCAGAGAAATTCTTCCAAGAAGAAGTTCTTTAGATTTCCTGCTCATACAAAAAGGTATACATATATTTCATAACCCATTGATATTCGTCGCACAGTGTTTTCCAGCAGGTTCTCTTAGCCGTTTTTATTTTGTTCCGTAGTGCCCTTTTTACTTCCTTGTAGGATTCCCAAAGTTGTGGGTTTTGTTGCCCTTGTCTTCTTTTTGCTTCTCTTGTGCACCGTTTCCTTTGCATGAGGCATTCCTTTCGAAGCTCCGCTATCTCGTCGTTCCACCGATGCACGGGTCTTCCTCTACCAGAGTCTTTCCTTCTTGACATTGATTTGTTGCATATCTCTTTGAGCTTGTTGGAGAAGCTCATCCGTGGTGTTGGGTTTCCATCTTCTGGAATTTGATTTATGGCTTTTTTAAGACTGCTCTTGTCGAGTTTTCTAGTATTCCAGCCCCTTGCTTTGTGTATCGTATTTATATTTGCCGTTGTGTCTGTTATATTAAAGGTAATAAAGCAATGGTCGTTTAACGATTCTTTGTCGCTCACTTCCCATTCCGTAATGAGGTTTTTAATGTTTACGCTTGCCAGTGTCAGATCCAAAATTGATCTGTAATTTTGGCGGTGGAAGGTTGGTTTATCCCCTTGGTAGATGATTGGCAGGTCGTGTTCTGCCATCCACTCTGTTATAACTTGACCTCGATTGTCGGCTATCCCCATTCCCCACTGGGGAGACTTGGCTATAATTGACTTTTCGTGGCAGGATGTTATGCGTTGCCCAATTGCGTCAAGTGTGTCCTCGAGCTCCGAGATATCTCTGTTTGGGGAGGCATAACAGCTGTATATGGCAAAGCCCGCTGTAGCGACATATGAGAAGCCAGGGCCTCTTCCTTGTTCTTTGACCATGAGTTTTAAGTTTAGTGTTTTAATAGCTGTATTTATTTCCTCGTCGAAAATCCAGTCCTTCCTGTTGCGTATGGCTGCTATATTGGGTTCACTAATAAGAATTATTCCAGCTTTAATTTGTTAAGCTGTAGCTAGGGCCATGTCGTGTGCTGGTCTGCTTCTGTTTGTGTTAATTTGCAAGACTTTTATTGATGATTCGCTGATATTTTCTCGGGTTAGGTTCACCTTCTCCTCTGCGTTGCTGTTTGGAGGGGCACTTAAAGTAGCCCGATTGGTGGCATTCTTTTTTGCAATGAATGCAGTTTGGATGCTTTGCGTTCCTCTTTGCTGCATTTCAGGCAGCTGTGTTCCTTGTTTGGTTCGTTACACTGTATTTTCGTGTATCCATGTTCCCAGCATCTAAAGCACTTTACTTCGTTCTGCCTTTCTATAGTCAAAGTCAAAGTCAAGTATGCTTTATTGCCACAGAAAAATTCAAATAAATTTTATGGACAAAGCTAACTAAAATAAATAAACTAACTATAGTAGGGCAAATACAAACCAAAACAAAACTTAATATATACAATAATATATACGATAAAAATAGAGCAAGCAATTTTCAAATTGAAATTGGTCACGATTTAACAAAAAAACTATATTACAGAACATCATAAGCAGTTGAACTAGATCCACAGGAAGTACACAAAACATAGGGTAAAGAAACCCAGTGTTATCAAAATATTAAACATACATTATAACGGAACGTGCTGTTTGAAAAAATAAGGAAGGTCATGTCGGTGAACTTGACTCAGGCAATATGCATATGCTGCAGAGTTGAAAATACCGAGGAAAAGTAAACAAAACATGACTAAAATTGATAGCATGGTATTTAATTTTGTGTAATTCCTGTATATCCGAAAAATCACTAATTCGTCAGAAAGATAATCCTATACCTATTATAAAAAATATATATAATATAAAAAAATTTCACCGCCGCACATGAAGCCCAAGAAAATTAATGGAGGAAAAAATAAAATCTAATTCACGCAAAACTCATTTATAGAATAATAAGGTCTTTCTAGTAGGTAAGCCTTCGTTTTTTCACGAAATTTAGCAAATGTAGGGATGGATTTAAGATGTAGCGGGAGTGTATTTTATAACTTCTTGGAATTATAAAGAATAGAATTTTTTGTTAATTCAGAGGAGGGAAAAGGAAGGTAGATGTCCTGACTCGAATTTCTTGTTGAGTACTCATGTTGTGGCCTTTTGGGAAATATGGTTCGATATTTGCGTATTAAACAAGTTGTTTCTAAAATAAACAAAGCAGGAAGCGTAAGAATTTTATATTTTTTAAAGTAGTATTCGCAAAGAGCTCTGCCATTAAGACCAAATAAATAACGAATTGCTCTCTTTTGAAGTTTGACAATGGTACGAAATTGCTCGGTGTTACAGCAGCCCCAAAAGGGAAGGCCGTAGCGAAGATGAGATTCAAACAAAGAGAAGTAAGTGAGCCTGGCAGTAGACAGATTTAGTTCCTTCGAAACCGATCGAATTGCGAAGCAGGCAGAAGAAAGCTTTTTTGTTAAAGAATCAATATGTGCGGACCACTTAAGGTTGGCACTAATACTCAAACCTAGGAATTTAGCCAATTCAACGTATTTAATATTGCTGTTGTGAAGTAGCAAAGCTTGTTGTAAGGTTGTTTTATAAGATAAGGCTACCGTTTTATCAACGTTGAAACACAGCCAATTTGAGTCAGACCAAGTTTTAATTGTGACGAGATCGCTGGAGATATTAGAGTGTAGGAAGAAAGTATTAGAATCACTCCAAGTTATGCTTGTGTCGTCAGCAAAGAGAGAAATTTTACCATTGATTTTTAGGTATGTAATGTCATTAATATATATAAGAAAAAGGATAGGCCCAAGAACAGAGCCCTGTGGAACTCCACTGGTAATTAATCTGCAATCAGAATCAGAACCGTTCGCTCTAACAAACTGCTGTCTATTTTCAAGATAAGATTGGAACCAGTTCGAAGGAATACCACGGATTCCATAAAAATTTTGTTTTCTTAACAAGATGTCATGACACACACAGTCAAACGCTTTAGCGTAATCACAGAAGACTGTAGCAGTGGGGAGATTGTTGTTAAGGGATGAGTAGACATCGTGAAGCAACGAGAACATGGCGTCATTTGTACACTTGCTTGGTAAAAATCCGAACTGTTCCGGGGACAGTATGCCATGTCTAAGGAGAAATGGCATAAGGCGATTTTTTAATAATTTTTCAATGATTTTAGAGAGTACAGGCAACAGAGCAATTGGACGATAATTGCATAAGACATCCTTTTCACCTCCCTTATCAAGAGGAATAATTATCGCAGTTTTGAGGCATTCGGGAAAAACACCTTTCGTGAAGGACGCATTAATTAAGGAAGCTAGGACATCCAGAATTGGAAGTGGGAGGTTCAAGAAAATTTTAATTGACAGATTATCAGTGCTACAAGCTGATTTACTCTTTATGCTGCTCATTACCTGAAGAAGTTCAAGGCTGGTCACAGGGCTTAGGAAAAAAACTATCAGCGACTTTTTTAGAAGGAGGAAGAAACGAGAGAGGGTCGAGAGAAGGAGAAATACCAGAGGTAACATTTTTGCTCACGTTGACAAAATATTCGTTCAAATCATTTGGTTTTGGCATGCTCTGATTCGCGGAATTTGTTTTGCCTCTAAGATCGTTAATAATGGACCAGGCCTCCTTGCATACGTTTTTAGCAGTTGATAAACGATTTTGATAATATAGTTTCTTTGCTGTCTTGATAAGTTTTAGGTAGATCTTCCTATAATTCGAAATGAATTCAAGAACTTGAGTGGAGTTAGTGAATTTTTTTATGTATGAGAGGGAACGCATATTTTTTGCAGATATGCGTAAGCCTTTCGTAGTCCATGGTTTGTGATGTTTAGGTTTAATGGATTTAAGCGGGAAGGCTATATTGAAAGCATTTATAATTTTATTTAAGAAACCACTCAGAATCAAGTTCACCTGATTCAACATTCCAGTTGGTTTTTAGGCAAATGTTACGAAAGGATGAAAAATTGGAGGCTGAGAAGATTCTTAGGTGGCGAGTTTTTTTTTTGAGGGCCTATAAGAAGTATTGAATTTGGAGATTACTGCCTCATGATCTGAGAGACTCGCGCTAGTTACTGTCGATTGGACATCAGTTGAAGGAAAGTCGGATGCTACATAGTCAATGATAGAAGAGGAATTGGTAGAAATCCGAGTTGGTGAGGTTACATGCATTGAAAGACCAAAAGAGTCAAAAATAGAAATTAATGATTTTTGGGCAGCACAAGCGGTAGCGTAGTCAATATTTAAATCACCGCACAAAATTTTCTTGCCTTTCACCGGCAGACCATCTAACAAGCTTAGCAGGTTATCAAAGAACAATTGCACATCGGAATTTGGCGCTCTATATATACAAATTACGTGTAAATTAAGGTTCTTATTGTATACAATGGAAAATTCGAAGTAGTTATCCGATTGGAGATGATCAAATTTGGTTACAGGTGAAAAGTCCTCACTCAAGGAAAGAATCAGTGTTCCCCCATGAGCCGAGTTTTTCCGATTATATCTGGCTATTGTGGAGTACTTTTCAACATAAAGCGGTTCATTCTCACTCAGCCAGTGCTCTGTAATTGCAACTAGTTGGGGGAACCCTGATTCCTCCAAAAACAAAACAATTCATCAGTCTTATTTCGCAATGAGGCAACATTAATAAGAACCATACTAAGCCTGGCGTCAGGATTAGTGGAATCTAGTCGCTCAGGACACGTCAAGCTGCTTAAAAATTTTTCTTCGGGGAGCCGCTGGAGAAGTATTTTTGGTGACTCTCTCTGGACTTCTGAAGCTGAATCGTCCTCTCGGAAACAACATGGGATCTGTAGGAACAAAGATCTTCTTCCACTTCAGTGTGTTTAAACCCATATGCGGCATGAAAGTCGTGGTAGACCTTACGTAAAATGTCATTCTGGATTGGCACTCCTTCAGATGCTAGGAATAATCTGATGCTTATGTTGGTAAATCCCTCATAGCATACCGAGGCAGGTTGGTCATACAAATAGGCAAGGTACAACCTAATGGCTCTGAAGATGGCAGGTTCCCTTAGTCTTGCCATAAGGAAACGATTACTAGAGTCGTTAGACTTACTGGCGGCCTGTGTTAATTTAACTGTTGGGTGAGTCAGCGGGTCCAGAGAGAAGGATGGTTTATGGGATGATTCCTTAGACAGTTTAATTTTGACATCGCTCACAAGGGCATTAGTTTTGCAGGCAGCGATAACTCGTCATCTCATCCAGACTATCTTTATGAGTACCATTTTTAGTAGTTTGTTACCCTCTAAGGCGTTTATGACTACTGTCGCGTTTTGTTTGTTTCCTTGGAAGCTGTCCTTGCTAATTTCCATAGCGTTTCCTTCCTGCTAACACGCAGATGTTCACATAAATTATAAACATTTATCAAGAAAACTCTTTTATGTAGCAAACAGGTGTTCTTATACTTTCATCGGCATTTATACTCATGTATGGAGTAGGGCAATTGAGAACTACGGAGAATCTCGAGCGATTGCGTTGGATATATCGATGGCATTTGACAGAGTTTGCCATGATGGATTGCTCAACAAACAAACTGCCGACCCTCGAACTGCCAGCGCCTCTCTGCAGCTGGCTTGCCAGTTTACTTAAGAACCGATCTCTGAACGTTGCAGTTGATGGACACATCTCAGATACATTCACCACGAATGCAGGCGTGCTTCAGAATCGACCATTTCTTCATACTCGTCAATCGAACTACTGGGTTTC
Source organism: Pissodes strobi (assembly GCA_016904865.1). Classification (NCBI taxonomy): domain Eukaryota; kingdom Metazoa; phylum Arthropoda; class Insecta; order Coleoptera; family Curculionidae; genus Pissodes; species Pissodes strobi. Next base: position 7,767 of record MU185145.1, read on the forward strand.
TCGGTCAGCAATAATGTGTCCAGGTATGACCACGTTGCTAACATCGCAAAATCAGCCTTCCACAAGATGGTGCGCTATTTCGCAACAAAAAACTTATACACCGTAGCAGCTGCTGCTCTACAAAGCGCAAACAAGACCGTGCTTAGAATATTGCTCACACACCTGGGGTGCCGCAACTAAGCACATCCTAGAACTGCTGGATTTCATTTAAAAGAGAGCTGTGCGTCTCGTCGGCCACCCGGAGTTGACTCAGGATCTGGATATTCTGGAACACCGCAGACATGTGGCCGTGGTCTGTCTGTTTTTTAGATATTTTCACGGCAGATGTTCCCAGGATTTGGCCCTCCTTATTCCACCCCCAGCAGCGCCTGTCAGATAATCACGACAGACGGCAAAAGTATACCCGTTTGTCATACAATTGGTAACAGTTAGAACCTCGTTTTACAACGACCCCTTTATCTGGCGCACTGCATCACTGTAGAACTCACTCCGAAGACATCTGTTTCCCCCGAATTAGAACCTACAGCTATTCAAGAACCGTGTCAATCAACACTCACACACCGCTCGTCGAGTGCCATAGGATCTCCATTTAGTGTGTGTGCCACTGCCATAAAAAGTCGTCATCCTGTAATTCCTGCTAAAATTGGATATGGAATCATTTTATTCTTCATCTATTCATGGAAGCTTTGGTCATGTCGATCTGTCGGACAATTATGCGTGTACTGAAATATCGATGTTCAGTAACACTCCGACTCTAAATTACTTTTCTTTATTCGTTCGTAGTTTCAATGAATTTCCGTAAGGCTGTCTGCGCTCGAAAAATGGGAATAAACAAATTTTGTCATTCTCCACAATACAAATATCATAACAACCAATTTGTTCGTAGAATATTCAACTCGAGTCAGTATATAATTTAAACCTCAAATATTATGTGGGACATCGATAAGCTTACCTATAGTGCGTTTCAAAAATTGATATTAGTTAGAGTTCTTCACAAACAACTATCTAATATGTAAATGTTCAATTTGAATAATATGCAAAATAATAGTTTCAAAGTTTTACCTGCCCTATTTACCAGTAATGACTCTGAAAACTTGGTCCACGCAAATAAACTAGAAGGTGCACAAAAGCCTGTGGAAAACAAGCAAATTGAAATCTGTATTCGAGACAGGATGGGACGAATTCATGAATATTTTAACGTAAAATCGGTTACTTTCGACGCACCTATCCCTATATAACATATATAAACCTATACCGACAAGTTCAGAAAAATTATTGGATCTAAGTTTAAAATATTCTAGTTACAAAAATAACTGTTTGATCTGGGTTGAACAAACATTTTAAAATGAGATCCTCTATAAAACACTTCGACACTTTTTTGCATCCCTATTAATGGTGAGTAGGCTTTTGGCCGTTGACACACCATTGGGACACTCTGAATATTAATCGTTGCTAGTAAATCATACAAATACAAAAAATCGTGTGATGCAGGTACATGGTTTTCTCTATATTTTTCACCATTCTTACTGTTCTTATCTTTGAAGGTAGAAAAACCGTCTATATGAGAGTTGAAGGATTTTGTTGGAATCGCCAGTATCATAAACTAACTAAAATATGTTCATGTTTCATCATGTATTTAGTATTTTTTTTCAAATATGCATATGTTGTATATTTAGTACAAACGACTGCACCATACCTATATCATTTTTAAATATTGAATTTTGTGACATGTCGAATATGTCGATATTTTAACGTCGCTTGAGTAGCGATGAGTAAATTTCACTTTTCACTTCATTTGAAAATTTCGCTGTGAATTTTACATTGAAATATTAAAATTTTTGAAATTTCAGCGAAATTTTCAAAATTTTTGAAATTTGCTAAAAAGGTCAACAAAAAATTTTCAAAATTAAATATCTTACCCTGAAAATGTCAGTGAAATTTCATAAAACTCAATAAAAATTTCAAGATGATCCTATTGAAAGTATGCTCAATATTTTTTAGACATTTTATTCTTTTGGTTAAGTGTAACACATATGTGATTACAGAAAACAAAACAAAAAAGCGTTTAAAAATCAATACACCTTTTAGAAAGCGACAAATACATAACATAAAAAAACTTAAAAGCATCAAACAAGATTACAACAAGAAATAGGTAAATAAATAGAACGTATAATTTAGTTGAAGTTCAACTAGTAGTGACCTTGGTATTGGTATTAGGTTTTGGTCAAGTAAAGTTAAATTGTATCTTGTACCAGTGTTTGAGAGCGATAGAGCTAAATGTTCATGTATGCTCGGTCCTTAGCAGTCCGCACCATCAGCCGATTTCAGGTGATCAGATGTCCTTGTCATTAGCTTAAAATATTTTTCTCCCGATACTTAGTGGTATTATTGTCAACGGAGCAGATTCAAGGTCACAAAAAACGGGTCCAACAACATGAAAGGTACCGATGCTTATTGTCGCCTCTTCTTTTAGTTTATTTTCTCTCTGATATTTTTCTCCCGATACATAGTGGTATTCTTGTCAGCGGAGCAAAGCCAAGGTCACTAAAAATGGGTTAGTTTGGGTTATGAAAGGTGCTGACGCTTATTGTCCCCTCTCCTTTTAGTTTTTTTCCTCTGTCTAAATCGCACGAGATCAAAGAAAATGGTTTACAAATTCATACCTTAGGTTTCATAAGCTATTGAATGATAGTAATTTTGAATTTAACCAGCGGGTAAAATTAACCGGAGCCTTTAAACCTCCACCTTACAACTGTCAAAATTTCGTAAACAGCTAAAGATAGGCATAGGATATCATACACGAAATGTGTTTAGATTTCTCTAGAGAGTCCAAAAATGTAGTAATATACAGGGTGTTTCATTGAAAAAACAGTTCATCCATGTCGTAAAGTCAAAGTCAAAGTCAAAGTCAAAAAAAGCTTTATTACAAAAAGATAAAAATCTCATTTGCAAAGCTAACCATAATTTTTTTTTAGATAGGTACAAAAAAAGTTTGATAAGGATCAAATAAGTAAATTATACAAATACAGTACCAAGTACCAAGTACAAGGAACATAAAAAATAGAAAATAGGTATAAATAGTCCAACAACGGACACCTTGTTAATAAACTTTACATATACAAATAAAAATAAACGATGAAATAGACATAAACAACACGCGCCCGCTTTAGACGGAATCATCAAGGAATTCGGCAACATCATAGTAAGCCTTTCTCAAAAGTAATTTCTTTACCCTCCCTCTAAACACCCTGTAAGAATCAGAGGACCTAATATTTAGGGGAAGGTGATTAGAGGCTTTTTTAGAAAAGTAGACAAAGGACTTCATAACCAGAGCACTTCGGGGAATCAATAAAGGAATAACATTCACCTGCCTAGTGTGATATGGTCGGACAGGATCCAAAGACTTGAAATACTTCTTGTAAACTAGGCAAACACTCTCTAGCAAATACAAACATGGAACAGTCAAGATCTTCTGTGAAATAAAAATAGATTTACAAGAATGCCGAAATGAAATATTAAACATAAACCTAGGAGCTCGTTTCTGCAAGATAAAAATTGAAGAGAAGCTGGCAGCACTGCAACATCCCTAGAAAGCTATACCATAAGTAACGCTTGACTCTATTAGAGAAAAATAAGCCGATCTCAAAACGGGTGGCTCCAGGTGGTGAAAAAGCACTCTCAAGGCATAGCAACCAGAGGATAGCCCAACTGAAAGAGCCTTGATGTGCTCCTCAAACTTCAAACTCTCATCCAGTGTCACCCCCAAGAATTTAGCACCAGCAGCAGGAAGTATTTGGTCACCGCCCAATGAAATATTAGCCAGAGAACACTTGAAGCTCAACATGTTAGTCTTTGGTGTGTTAAATGATAAATTGTTGCTATATACATCAGGTTCTTATGTGAACTAAATCAGCGTTGATCATTCTCTTCAAAACCTCAACATCACTCGCACGCCAAAAAATAGAAGTGTCATCCGCAAAGAGCCTAACAATTCCCTTGATTCGAATGGAGGCAAGATCATTGACATATATCAAAAAGAGGATAGGGCCAAGAATGAAGCCCTGGAGCACTCCACAATTTATTGGCACTGAGTTAGAGACCCTGCCTTGATATGACACTGACTGCCTACGGTCATGCAAGTAGGATTTAAACCAATCGAGAGTTATACCCCTAAATCCATAAACTTCCAGCTTCTGGAGCAACAGATGATGATCGACACAGTCGAATGCCTTCGACAAGTCGCAAAATACTGCTGCTGAAAGTAGATTCTCATTTGTACTTAAATAAATGTCTTCAAGAAGAGAGAAAATAGCATCCGAAGTTGATTTTCCACTCTGGAAGCCAAATTGAGAACTGAATAGGATTTTATTTGCAGTGAGAAATGAAAGCACTCTTTTTTTAACGAGTCTTTCTATTAGCTTACCAAGAGAAGGCAGAAGAGAGATAGGACGAAAATTTTCTGGAGAATTAGAGTCACCTCCCTTGTACAGGGGTACAACCATAGCTTGTTTAAAAATACTGGGAAACTCACCCCTCTCAAAAGAGTCATTTATGACTACCGCAAGTGCTTGCAGCCCAGCATCATTAAGATGAAGTAAGATCTTAACAGAAATATCATGAAAGCCAGAAGAATTCTTACTTTTGAAGAGCCTAAGAGTATCTACAACCTCAGAGATACTTACTGGTGCCAAAAAGAAAGAATTTGAGACCCTCTTGCCCGATAGGTATTCCAGGGAATTTATACCAGGATCGAGCTGAGAAGATAATACGTCAGCAACCGAACAATAAAAATTATTGAAATCGTCAGGAGGCAAATGAGAAGAAGAGACTTGCGAAGGACCATTCTTTCCCCTCATCTCATTGATAATCGACCACACCTCTTTCTGTGTATTGTTCGAACTTGCAATTCTTTTGTTGAAATAAACGTTTTTCGCACATTTAATAACTTTTCTGTAAATATTCCGGTATCTAGACAAAAATAAGTTGAAGGAAGTACTGTAACCAAAAAACTTTTTTAGATAGTTGAGGCATCTCAAATTCATGGCAGAGGTTCTAATCCCCCAGGTCAACCAACCTTTTTTAACTTTATTCTTAATATTTACAATGGGGAAGACCGAGTTAAAAGTATTAATCAGGGCCTTGTAGAAGAAATTAAATCCATCTGTAGAATCAGGAGCTACGCAAACAGTCACCTCACAAGATTGCGGAATTTAATGAAGTTCCTACTACAAAACAATCGACCTCGACGTTTAATAGATCGCTGAGAATCAAAGGACAATTTAAACCCTGCCACGACAGCCTCATGGTCCGAAATTGAAGCATTCAGTACCTTGCAAAAAACGTTTTCAACATTAGAGCACACATAATCCAAGGTAGAAGAGCCTGTACTAGTTACTCTGATTGGCTCCATAACATGCATCTTCAAATTAAAACTCAATAAAATGTTTTTAATTGAAATACTGGCATTGGAAGTGGAGTCAATGTTAAAGTCACCGGAAGCAAGGGGAGGAAGCTGACTCAGAAGTGCCTCCAAGCCCCCCAGAAACTCTGCCAAACACGACGCAGGGGAGCGATAGACACAAATTACATATATCTTTAATCTACTGCAATATGCTAAAGAAAATTCAAACACTTTTTCAATAATTAAATGGTCAAATACATTCACATTAATAAAATTATATCTGTTCTCTGCCTCCCCGCTCACTAACAGCACTGTGCCACCAGGGTCAAAACTAGTTCTGCAAAATTTAGAAATAACAATGTAGTTTGGTAAATAAACCGTTTCGTCAATTTCAAGCCAATGCTCAGTAATGCAAACTATGTCAGGAAAATTCAACTCTTCTACTCTTCTAAAACAATATATAGATCGTCACATTTATTACGGAGATACTGCGTTTGCGTTGAGTCTTTTGTTTTTGGTTCAAATCATTTTTTGGTTCAAATCTTGAATTTAGTAGAAAAAAAATACATCGAATGGCTATTATGGTTTGTTTTAAAAGCGCAAGGAAGGTAAAAAATAAGCCCCTGTTCAGTTCTCGTCGGAACATCCTGTACATTTTTGATATGAAAATTTTAATGAAATTTATGAAATTTTCTGAAAAATGTATGAAATTTCAGGGGAAACTAAGTTGGGGTTTGGGAACCTTCGGCAAAATGCACTAAAACTCGATGCGGGTTTCGCTAACCATGTTAGCATCATGAGGAGATGATTAAAACTGAAGTTTTTTTAATCATCTCCTGATGATGCTAACATGGTTAGCGAAACGCGCGTCGAGGGCAATAATTCTGTTTCGGTATTGTGGATAAAACTCCGTTTTATTCCAGGGAAACATCAAAATTTCCACAAAGTCTTGAAGAAATCCAATTGAAAATTTCACCTGCAATTAATTTTTTTGCATATATCAAAGAAAATTCTATCGTAGTAGAATTTTCTTTGAATATATTGAAAATTTCACATTTGAAATCTGTTAACATGGAAATTTCATTCAAAAATTTCAAACGGCACATCCTTACGCTTGAGAAAACAACATATTATTCAAGGACCTATAGGTATATAGGTAAATATTTTAAGAAGTGATTTCTTGGTTAATTGTAGGGCCAATTAATTGTCCCTTTTTAAAGGTACAGTTAAGGCTAAGGAATATATTTTTAATGAAACGTGCATTCACATGTTGTTGAAACGGAGTTTCAACATCACACAAAGGATCATTTTTATGCATTCAATGTTTGTTATTTCCATTAGTGACAAGTCTTGAGCAATATAAGTTACGACAAGATTTTTTGTCAAATCTAATGACATTTTACGATTTATCCATTAGAACTACATACTTAATTGGCTCTTATGTTTGTCGTTCGATGCAATATTTTTGACAAATAAACTAAACCTGTTTTACTCTCGGCTGCGCTTCGTGAACCTCATATATCGCCTGATAACAATTTTCTGGAGGATCATACAAAATTCTACAACTTTTATACAGAAATTTTCTACCACCCTGCACAACTAATAGCTTAATGATGATGCAATATGTATAGACAAATCCTATACACTGTTGACCATGTAAAATCGATGATAACTGATTGTCTGCTATGATATCTAGATTCTAGATGCTGTTCGGTAGAAATTCAAATCTATGTCGCTAATTTTTGGAACGAACACAGTTACACATGCAAAGCGTTAACTCACCAACAACATTTAGAACAGGCCATCATCATGTTTGAGGATATCTTAAAGAAAATAAAGGTGTCATATTGTATTTGGGACAAACATAGGTAGGTAAATATATAAGTAAATAACTAAAATAATTTTACCAAATAATGTTAACGTAGTGTGAGGTGTACAGGGTCCGCCAACGAGTACTGAACAGGGCATTATTTTTGACTTTCCTTGTATTTTTGGAGGAAAGGAAAATATCAGTTCGTAGAATTTTAAAATGTCGCTTAGAAAACAACTGAACCTCAAACAAAAGAGTTACGGCGTACATTCTAGTTTTTAAAATGGAATACCCTGTATATTATTGCATATTTGGATTGTGCGAAAAAGTCTAGACATATTTCATGAATACTGTCCTATACCTACTGACGTCGGCGCGCACGCGCGTCGCCCGTGGCGGCGCATTGGCCTTCGGAACCGCTCCAGTGAGCGGCCAAGGCGTACTGTGTGTCACGTGCGGCTCGGGGTGATCCAGTAGGGGGCCGCGTAGACTCGGCTCGGCCGAGTGACGCTCTAGCTGCCCTATGTGGAGCCCCGCCTCGATTTGAGCTTCCCCATTATATTTATTAAGTGTGCATTTTGGAACAGATTCCCTGTAACACCCAAAGGCCGCTTCCGGGTCTAATATAAATTCCTCAGTGTCCACAATATACTCGCTAGAAGTCAGCGGGGGACTCTGGGTTAACGCTGTCTGTTCCTTTGACCTATCTCTATTCAGTTCTAGCACCAAGAGCTCATCCACACTCGGGGGCTTTTGGTGCGCGGTTGCCGTCGACCGAGGGGTTCGGAAAGTCATTTTTTATATTACAATTACTTATGTCTATGTTTTTTCACGGGATGCCAAGTCGTTATCGAGTCGACTACTCGCTATTTATAAGACTTCTCAGACAACGTCCAACCCGTAAACTGATCTCACTGTCAGTCCGGGGGGAACGAAGGTGGGCCCACCAAAGCCTTCCCCGCTATCCAAGGGAAATTGTAGATAGCAGCCACCACAGAACGTCTGTCAGCAGAAGGCTGAATTAAATACAACACAAGGTTAGTGGGCAATAAATTTGTCTTGGGCAAGAAATTTAGAACACCCTATAGACGTATAGGAGTTCCACTTGATTTTAAGAGTCACCCTGTATATGGGGACTACAAAATTAACTCAAAAGTTTAAGTTAAAGTAAAAACAAAACTTCGGCTTACTTTCTCCCTTAGGAGGCCGAAACGTTGTTAATCAAATGCTTTGAAGAACAACGGTAGTGGGGAAAGATTCCCAGGGGGGTCTACTGGCAGGGGATGCTTTTAAATTTATTTTATTTTTGACTAACTTTTGAGTTATTCGTCTTTTTGTATGTCAATGTACAAAATTTCAATTTTGACTTGAATCCTTATAGCAAGTCTTTACAAAGTGCCAGAAGGGCTTAGCAGGGGGGAGGATTGTCAAAAGGTAGTCGTCAGTAGTTGTCACACAAAATATCTACGACCCTAACCTAATCCTATCTCCTAATCTTGGCTAAGCCTTATACAAAAATCAGTAATTTGAATGATTACCAATTTGAACAATTGGGACACCCTGTATAGTTGAAATAAAATCCTGATAAATCCCTATGTCAAGTGATAGCTTAAAATGTGCCCCAATTCACTGGATAAGCCTTATACATGTACTAGGAGAGTTTAACTCTTAATCTAGTATTTTTGGTATAACAGGTTTTATTTGATTTTTTTTTTCTAATGAACAATTATTAACTAAGAACTTAAGATATTTTAATTAATATCTAACACGTATTAATGTCTTTAGTTTTTTGGGACTTCTCGCTCTGCACGCGAGATTTTCAAAACGCGTTTGGAGTCTTAAGGTTTCTAAGAAGACGGATCCGTACGAATTTTAACAAGGATCGCACAAAAATCGTCTTTTGAGGGCGTCGGACGCTATTCGCGAGTTTTTGGTATCGATTACCTTAAGAGGGGTCGTACGGAAGTTGCTCGAGGAGGGTTTTTAAAAAATCGTGGTTTCTTGGGGATTTTTGGGGGGTGTTTGCTATGTATTATATGCCAATCCCTGGCAACTTGTCAGATGCTGCTCGACAGTTTTCTGATAGAGGTTTTGTGTAATTCAGGGGCGTCAGGGGGGACTTTTTGGGGATTTAATATGTGATTTGTGTATTTAGACCAAACTACTCCCCGAACACGACTCTCAGTTCAGAGACCGTGTTGGTTTTGTATGGTATACGAACTAGTGATAAATAGCCTTTGATTCTTCTTTTGAAATAGCTCCAGTCGCAACAGTATAACTTCGCTATCTCCCGAACGAACTTGGCTAACTTATCACTCTTTGAACGCGCCCGAATTTTTTTTTAGGTGAAGCCTTATTTTCTTTTTTCGGCTCCTATGCCTTTTCGCTTTTCACCCGTAGGCCGAGTAGGTAAAGTATGGGGGAGTCAGGGGGCTCTCCAGTTCTCGAAACCGAACTGGCCGTCGCGTCGACGCGCTTTACTCTCGCCCAATGTTTAACTACGACTAGTATTGAGGACCAGAGAGGCACATACGTGAATGGGGGGAACCCAAACCAGTAGGCTGACTCAAGGTGCTCGCAACTAACCTTTTTCGCGGGTGTTGCTGTAGGGTGCGCACTACAGTTGAAGGTCTCGGTGAATTGTTGGTACTTCTGTCTTCAAAAATTTTTTTTTTCCGAAATTTCTTCTAAGTCCTGAAGCTCGAAAAACTCGGAAAAACTCAATAAATTCGGTAGAAGGCTGATTCGGTACCAGTTGAGAGTGCTGGTCCTACAATGCCTTTTCCTTTGCTTCAAGGCCCTTTTCGCTCGTCCGTGAGCTTTCTACAGCCCTATCTTTTTCGAGATGTCGAAAAATCGGCTGTCTCTAGTGGCCAAAAATGCCGAAAAATCTCATAAATTCCTTAGAGATATGGGGCTAGGAGCTAAATGGATGAGTTGCTCGTCCCTGTAGGATTCTTGAAGATCCACGTTGACGCTGGCCTAAGGTGGTCTCTCACTT
>MU185145.1:22978-39021 GCA_016904865.1 Pissodes strobi
TACGTAATTATGATATCAACATCAGTTCTTAAGTGTGGGAAACTGGATATAATTGAAGTTATATAGTAAATAGTGACACTTTATGGTTAGGATTGGAATCCGCATCATTAACGCAACACACGGTGTATATGTTGCTAAAAACTACGTAATTTTGGCAAAACCATCATAATACAAAGAATTTGTACTTTATAGATGTAGTTTCGGCAACAGTGATTTAATACGTATCCCATAATAATCCCCACTTATGGCGTGCTTTAAAATAACCGGTCGCCGTTGGGACCACCGACCTCCATTATATGGATAAGCACAAAGCGATCCAAATTATACCGATTCATGCGCCTTCAGATGTAAACAAAATAAGCTAGTTCTGAGACTGCGCAGTTTCAATTAGCAGGTTATCGATCGATTCCATGTGCTTCATCAACGCACGGCCGTGAATAAGCGACCGGTCCGGATTTTAAGAATTTGTAATAGTTATTTGTGTATTTAGAGCGCAAAGTCGTAACGGATTGCCGCTTACAATATTGGAAAAAAATTAAAGCTCCCCCCACGGATCATTTCTATATTATTGAACCCCTATAAGTAGTCTGTAAATTAATTTTTAAAATAGTAGAAACAAGTATGGGGAACAATTACCCATTTAAGGATCTAAAAAAAAATATTTAGAGCATCAAAGCTCAACATGTAGATGGCGCATCGCGAGTAAACACACGCTTTAGCAGCTGCGAAAATTTTTTGGTGTTTTCTTAAGTTTATTAACAAAGTTGAACCTAGTTTTTATCAAAAAGTGTCTGTGGTGTGCTGCTTTTTTGTTTGAAAGATTGGTTCCTTCCGTTTTTGACCAAAAAACCACCTAATATCCGTTTGCTAATTCGGACCCGGCGTGGACCACTTTAGAGGTTAGTGTATTAGCAAATATGGGACTGTCAGAGAATGATATTGAGAAGGTTAAGGGGATCTTTACCGATCGTTTTCTGCAAAATATTGCAGATAAGGTAGCCCAGATTATGGACAAAAAGTACGCTAACAAATTTAAAGAGCAGGAGAAATGTATAATCGATCTTCAGCAGGAGGTAATCAAATTAAAATGTGCCAACCGAGAAATGGCGAATGCACTGGACAACCAAGAGCAAGCATCGAGAAATTGTAATGTTAGGATTTTCGGAGTCCCGGCCGAAAATAATGAAGACCTGCGGTTAAAAGTTCAGAACGTTTTTAAGCAAATGAAGGTACTAGTGCGGTTTTTCAACGACGTCGATCGCCTGGCCGTTCTAAAAAACAAAAAAAAACCTGAAATCTACGGGTGTGCAAGTGCGTGAAGACCTTACAAAAGGTCGGCTAGCCCTGCTAGCAATGGCTACTGATAAATTTACAACAAGGAATGCTTGGTGTTCGAATGGTGTTATCTATATTAAAGTTCGGGATGTTGTGCATCGTATAAATAACAAGGACGACCTCGATACCTTCGAGAACTAATCTGTATGTACGCTTCATTCATTTATATTCATTTATATTAATTTATAATGGGTTAATCAATCTCTATTTGACATTGTCCAATACTTTAGCTAAAGTTAAAATTATGTAGGTATTTTTTTTTGTAATTTTCTTTAGTAGTATAGTTGCCTTTATATCATTGCATTGCATTTTCAAAAACTGCCCGCGGTACCGTGGATAGAATTATTGTATTTCCTTCCAATAAATTAATGATAATAAACAAAATAATCCATCGATTTACATTTCCAACACATTGATTTAATAAAGCTATGACCGTTTGTCTCTTGGTTGAGAGAAAGTTATATATAATGACTGCGTTTGTTAATTTTTTTTTTCTCTACTTTTTAATTATTTATTAGAGTGTGCGATGCTTACACTATACCTGCATATACTGAATATTATATTGGTATTTTCTGTGCCCAACCAATAGGTACACATTTATATAAATTGTAAAGCTACTTATGGTAGGGTAGGATGTGGCTGTTAGAATGAGTTAGTATGGTGGTACATTACGAGTAACTACCGCTCCTGTGTCCTAATAATAATTTTTATTCTTCTACATTCTATCAAAAGAAAGGAAGGGTGATACTTATTATTTATTGTTAATGTATATTTTAAATGAAATCAATTTTGTGGCGGCTGCTGCTGTTGAGGGTGTTTTTTTTTATCGGGTGCTTGCAACCAGGAGTGTATTTTATCTTTGTTTGCAACAAAGAGTGTATTTTGTCATTTTTTTAATAATATTTTTTTACTTTTTTCTTTCTTTTCCTTCTTCTTTCTCTCTTACTTCTCTTCAATATTATTTTTCTATGCACTGTGGTCATTTAAATGTTCGATCTCTTTTAAATAATTTTGCTCAATTTAAAGCACACGTATTGAAGTATGATTATCACGTATTTGGTGTCTCGGAGAGCTGGCTGAGTTCGAATATCGATGATGACAGTCCTTCTCTGAATGGCTACGACTTTTTTAGACAGGACCGCACTAGTATGAGGCGAGGGGGTGGCGTGGGAATTTATGTGAAGTCCAACTTAAAATCCACTGTATTAAAAAGTGAGTGTAGGAACATAATTGAACATATTTGGCTGAAGGTAGAGGTAGAGAACCAATCAATTATTGTTGGAAATATTTACAGACCTCCTGGCTCTAGATGTCAGGAATTTCTAAATTATTTTGAGGACGTTTTAATTGATTTCTATGCCAACAATGACCGGATCTTGTGTTTTGGTGATTTTAATATAAATATGCTGGACAATGATGATTCTCATGTTATTCAGTTAAATAATATTCTGGATACCTTCAACTTAGGCCAGGCGGTATCTGAACCAACGAGGGTTTCTCACCTCAGTTGTACATTAATTGATTTGATTTGTTGTAGTGTTGATATTGTGTAGGATGTTGGTGTTCGAGATATTGGCATCTCTGATCACTTACTAGTTTATGTTAAACTAAATTTGATTACTGCGAAAACACAAAATACTCAATATATGTTTAGGTCTTTGGATCGTATTAATTCAGTCTAATTTCAAACCGACCTTGAGAGCGCTTCTTGGAACTCCATTTATCAAATTGAAGACATCGACAAGAAGGTAGATTTTTTAACAATAACTATATTAAATATTTTTAATACACATGCTCCATTAAAATTAAAAAATAGCCAAAAAAGGCCATATAGTCCATGGATAACTGATAACATCAGACTAATGAAAAACCTTCGAAATCAAGCACTTGGTGGTTTTAGACGCACCAGTGATCCTATTCATTGGGGTTACTATAAGGAGTTAAGAAATTTAACAACAACTGCTATCAGAGCTGAAAAAAAGGCATACCTCAATCAAAAATTTCAAAACTGTAGTCCTAAGGAAAAATGGGCTGAACTGAGAAAACGAAATATTCTTAAAAACAAAAGTAAAAGTATTCCTGATCACCTAAAAAAAGTTCACGATTTAAATATTTATTTCACTCAAATTGCACAAAATAATAATAATCCTAAACCAGATTTACTAAATTTTTATAAAAATAATTTACTACATAATGAATCTTTTTCATTCACTCAGGTTGATGAGGAATTAATTAGTAAAATTATTCTTAATGTTAAATCTAAGGCTTTTGGGGCAGATAACTTAAACATCACATTAATCTGTTTATGCTGTCCCTCTATAATACCCTATATAACTCACATCATAAATAGTTGTATAGGGAAGTCATACTTTCCAAAGGACTGGAAACTGGCCAATGTTTTGCCATTGGCTAAGGTTAACAATCCTACGGAGTTCAGTCAACTGAGATCAATATCAATTTTATCGACTTTTTCGAAAATCTTGGAAAAAGTGATGGAACTTCAGATAGTCAGCTACGTTTATAGACTTAATATTATTCCCCCCAAACAATCGGGGTTTAGAGCCCGGTTCCACTGCAGTGACTGATATAGTGATTGATGTGCTCACTTCTCAGGATTCTGGTGGTGCGACTGTATTGGTACTATTTAATTATACCAAGGCATTTGACATGATCGATCATAATATCATGGTTGCTATTTTGGGGTATATTGGCTTTGAGGAGCCCGCGTCCTCATTGATATTTTCATTTTTGTCAGATAGAAAGCAGCGTGTCTGTCTCGAGGGCAATAGATCCAACATCTTGGCTGTCAAGTGCGGAGTGCCTCAGGGTAGTATACTTGGCCCACTCCTTTATTGCATATATACTTTTAACATAACAAAAGCCTTAAAATATTGCCAGTATCACCTATATGCTGACGATACACAAATTTATATATCATTTAAACCTGCTTTGGCGGCAACTATCGCGGATCGAATCAATAGTGATTTAGATGTCTTATTGAAAGTTTCGGAGGATCATCTATTAAAGATGAATCCCAGCAAATCTATTGCTGTTCTTTTTTGCAATGGAGCTTATAGAAGCCAATTACAGGAGTCTATAAAACTTAAACTTGGTAACAATATAATAACATTTAAGGACTCAGTTAAAAATCTAGGCCTAATTATAGATTGCAAGTTAAAGTTTAAGGAACATATTACTCTATGTTTAAGAAAGACATATTCGATGCTTAAATTAATTTATTCACATAGATATTATTTATCACAGGAAACTAAGGCCATGCTTTGTGATGCCTTAGTCTTGTCCCATTTAACTTTGCTGACCATTTATACGGCCCTTTTTTGGACAATGTAGATTTGAAGAGAGTCCAAAAAGCCCAAAACTCCTGTCTCAGACTGATATTTGGCATAAGGCGTAGAGAAAGAATCTCTCATAAATTGCCCGAAGTGGGGTGGCTTAACATGGCCGGGCGGCGTACCTTGCATTAGTCTGTATTTTTTACAAAATAATAAAATTCAAATGTTCTCCATACCTTCATAAAAGGCTAAAATATCGAACAGACGTACATAATGTAAATATTCGTAGACTGAACCTTTTAACAATACCATCTCATAAAACACAAGTATTTAAGAAATCCTTTTCCTATCAAATCGCTTTGCTGTTGAATAGGTATGGAGTCATGGACTTTTCTATATCAGATTCCTCTTTTAAAGCAATGTTGCTCCGAAATAATTAGACTGTCATGTCTTACATGACCATCTCTCGTTCCCTCCTTCTATGTCTCCCTGGCTCTCTCTCTCTCTCTCTCTCTCTCTCTTTTTTTTTCTCTCTCTCTCTCTCTCTCTCTTTCTTTCCTTCCTCTTGTAATATTTATTTATTATTAGTATTTACTAAGTTAAGTAATAGATAGTTATTGTTTTTTTTCGGTTGTAAGCTAACTTTTAAGTGTATCTGCAGTGTGTCATCTGCATATCTAGTTTAAAGAACTGTTTTATTTTCTTTCTTTGGCTCTAGCAGCTGCTTCTTTCCTGAGGCAAGCTGAAGCAGCCTTTTTTTATTCCATTATGTCATCATTACTTTTAGGCATGTATTTATTTATTTTTTCTTGGAATAAAAAGAAACCTTTATTATTATTATTATTATTATTAACAAAGTAAATTAAAATCCATCCTACCTATAAGAAGACTCTTTTAATACAAAATGATGAAACTGAATAAACTCACTGACCTATTTATGCATCGTGATTTATGCTAAAGGTCAGTAAGTAAACCCGTTCCAAGGTGATATTATTCCCATATTTTGTATGTTATGCTGCACTGCTGCAGTTATCATTAAAAGAAAATTATACTTACTTAAAATAAGAAATCCCTGGTATTGTACCCTTATTTTGGCAACACCAAACCAAACACCGTTGAGTATTTTCTTTGACCTTGGCAGTCAAAGTCAAAGTCAAAATATGCTTTATTGTAAAAGAATACATAATTCTCATATACAAAGCAGACCACAAAAGAACAACATACAAAAAATAAATAAACAAAAAGTCAAATATTTAAACCTAGGTACTAACTTAAAAATATTATACATTATAAAGTTCAGCAAACAAAACAATTAATAATAATCTCACTGTTTCAACACCTATCTGGAAAATTAAGTGAGTTATGCCCTTAAGATCGTTTCTAAATATGTAAATGCAACTGCAATTAACTACCTTGCAAACCTTGAAGGGACAGCCAGGTATGGCATTATATATTGGGGAGCCAGTTGAGATATTCAGAAAGTATTTGTTTTACAGAGAAGAGTTATAACAACTATGTACAAAATGCATTACAGCTTCATGTGGAATTATATTTGGGTCTCTACATTAGGAGATAATTAGGTTCTTCTATAAGAATAAGGAAAAATTTGATGTGAATTGTGTTCGACTAGTTGACCCTATTGTGACTACAATACGCGGAGATCATAATTATCCATTGCATAACCTCACATTGTTTGAAAAAGTGGCATCTTATAGATGCACAAAATTTTATAACAGGTTAGCAGACGAGAAAATTTTCAATAGAAAACTCAAGAATATGCTAATTGATAGGGAACCGCACAGTCTGAATGATTTTTTGGAATAATAGTATAGTGATAGATTGTATGTCTTCTATATAATGTCAATGACGTCATTTCGCTCTGTATCGCATGCATTCTGTGTACAGATAATGAAGTAAATTTGAAACAAGGAAGTAATAAACAAACAAACAAACATGGTAGCGGACAAGCCCAGACCAGCTAGAATCATTCAATCAAAACTCGTCAGCAAAATACTCAGTCAAAGAATAATAAGCC
This sequence comes from Pissodes strobi, assembly GCA_016904865.1. Classification (NCBI taxonomy): domain Eukaryota; kingdom Metazoa; phylum Arthropoda; class Insecta; order Coleoptera; family Curculionidae; genus Pissodes; species Pissodes strobi. Next base: position 29,642 of record MU185145.1, read on the forward strand.
CTGTTAAGCAATAACGATTTCACCGCTCTTCTGAAATGTTCTATTGACCGAAGTGCCCTAACGTGATTTGGTAAGTGATTATAATTTTTTTTAGCATTATAAAATACAGAGTTTTTAACTAAGGTGGAATGGGGGATTGGGAGCGGTACCATTCCAGCTTGCCTGGTAGTATGATGCTTGGTAGAACCCGGCGAAATACTGGACTTTTTATGTATCAAGCAAACCGTTTCTAGGATATACAAGGAATAAAGAGTCATTATTTTATGTTAAATAAATAGAGGTTTACAGTGGTCTCTTGAACCTGCACTACACAAATATCGCAAGGCACGTTTTTGTAACAAGAAAACGGAATTGGTTAGATATTGGCTGGAGTTTCCCCAAAAGGAAATACCATATCTAATGTGAGCCTCTACAAGGGAAAAATATACTGTCCTAGCAATAGTCAAGCTTAGTTTCCATGCCACTACCTTAATCACATAACAACCAGATGCAAGTTTTTTGCAGAGGTTAATTATGTGTGATTTAAAACTTAATCTATTATCAATGCTTATACCCAAGAATTTGACATCTGGGCAACTTACAATTTTATTATTATCGATACATATGTCGGCCAATGAACAGTTAAAATGCAAGATGTTTGTTTTTGAGATGTTAAAGGGCATCACACCATAGCTTAACCCGTGCTATATCTTCGGAAATCATCATTTCCAATTGTTTAGCGGTAGAACCATGCCACAGAATGGTCGTGTCATCCGCAAACAATGTAAAACTACCCCTAATTTTTAAGTGTACTATATCATTTATATACAATAAAAATAAAGTGAGACCTAATACAGACCCTTGTGGTACACCGGAAGTAATGGTCATTTCATTAGACACAAGATCCTGCAGTTTAACCTTTTGTCTTTTATCACTCAAATATGAATTGAACCAAGTTAGTGAGGCACCTCTAAACCCATAGACCTGGAGTTTCCGCAGCAGTATTCCGTGGTCAACGCAGTCAAAGGCTTTTGAAAGATCACAGAAAACCGCTGCAGCGCACTCTTTTTCGTTGATTTGAAGGTACAGATCATCAAGGAAGGAGAAAACAGCATCATTTGTGCTTCTTTTGCTCTGGAAACCGTATTGGGCAATGTTCAGTATTTTATACTTAACTATAAAACTATTGACTCGTTTCTTAACTAATTTTTCAAATATCTTTGAGAGCGTAGGTATTAGCGAGATGGGCCTAAAATTAGACGGACAGTCCGTGTCACCATTCTTATGAATAGGAACTACAACAGATAGCTTTAAAGAAGCTGGAAAAGTCCCGTTAGTAAAAGAAACATTAATGGCCTCAGCCAAAGCATTCAAAGCAGAATCAGGCAAGTGCTGAAAAATCTTAATTGACATACCATCCCATCCTGCCGCTTTCCCATTTTTGATTTCATCAAATGTTTCCTTGAGTTCGTTTACATCAGTTGGCACAAAGTAAAAGCAATCGGGTACAGAAAGATGTTTTAAATAGTCCAAAGGATTGTTCCCGGGAACAATATTTTTTGCAAGGTTGCTAGCTATGTTACAAAAAAATTCATTAAAATCATTAGGTTCAAGAGAAGATTGGCTCATTATTCTATTACTCTTTCCCCTGAGATCATTAACAATGTTCCAACTTTCCTTTTGTCTATTATGTGATTTATTGATTCGGTCAGCAAAATAAGAGTTTTTGGCAAGTCTTATTGTTTTTCTGTAAATATTACGATATCTATTAAAATAGCATATGAAAAAGTTATTGCTCAAGGAATACTTACGAGCAGTGTGCAAAAATCTTAAATTTTTAGCCGAAATCCTGATGCCCCTGGTTATCCATGGCCTATTGCACTTTCTTTTTACACTTTTTATTGGAAAGCAGGCATCGAAAACATTAGTTATCAGCGTGTGGAACTCTCCCAAGGAGTCCTCCGCTTGCAAGATATCCGACCATTGAACATTTAGACAATCCTGATGGAACTTGTCGAAATTTTTTCTACAAAAAATTCGCCTTTGGCGTTTTGGTAACTTACCCTTGGGATGCTTACATGGCAACGCACAAAAAACTGCCTCATGGTCAGAAAGACCAGCATTTAAGACCCTGCAAGAGACGTCAGCCACGCTCGAGCATACATAATCCAAAGTAGAGGATGAATACTGGGTTATTCTAGCAGGTGTGGAAACATGCATACTTAAATTATGCGATTGTAATAAATTACGAAGTTCCAGCGTGCCTGGGCTGTCTCTGCTGTCATAATTTATATTAAAATCTCCCGTCAATACTATGCTAGAACTAAGACTAAATTTCAACAGTAACACTTCCAACCTTTCCACAAACAAATTCTCACTACATGAGGGTGGGCGATACAGGCATATTAAATACACATTCAACCTTCTGGAATAACAAATTGAGAATTCAAACTCCTTTTCAACTGTCAGGTTATCATACTTGTTTACATTGATAAAGTCATACTTCTCTAAAAAGTGTTTTTTTATTAAAATCATCGTCCCCCCATTTTGATAGGTTTTCCTACAAGGACGATATAATTTTATAATTATCTAAATGTATGGCTTCATTGGGTTTAAGCCAATGTTCGGTTATAAATACCATATCAGGAGAATAACAACTATCCAAGAATACTGCAAGTTCATCTATTTTGTTGCGTATGGATTGTATGTTTAAGAGTAGAAGAGAAATATTCCTATCGTTCATTCTAAAAAATTATCTTCTTTGTCATTTGTTTGTTGAGGTTCCACTGCAGAATTCGTATAGTTTTCCGATACGGGGTCCCTTTTATTTTCGGAAACCCGTTCAGAAACCAATAATTCGTTAGAGCTTAAGGGCACAGAAGGCTGAATATTTAAAGTTTCGCGAATTTGTACAAATCAATGAGAATCTTATGATTTTGCCATTTAGTATTGATTTCTTCCGTAATTAATTCAGCCAACTGGTCCCTTCAACCTATAGCCATTGTAATTGGTTACATCAAGAAAACGAATAGCTCTTTCTGAACAGTTATCAATTTTCCTTAGAAACTCACCAAATCTAAAATTAAAATTATAAATAACATTAGACTCGACCTGTTTAGGCAGTTGACGTCATTGTCTTTTAAGGTCTTTTGTCTATAAATCCTAACGTCTACACCAACTTATACACTAATAACGAACTATTATAATAATAAACTAAACTAGATGTCCAAAAGTAAATTAGATATTTTCAACAAAAACGATAACATAAACTAATTCAATAATTGAACGAAACACAAAGCCGAAACTCGAAACCCAAAACGGCAAACACAGAAAAATTAATTATTTTCAAGTGCGAGCAACAAGCAAGGTCGGAGAAATTTGATAATATTATTAATATTATTGGTTACCGAACTGTAAAAGCTTTATCAGCTGATTTCGTTCTGTCGCTTCTCGGTGTTTATTACTGTTTATTCGCATGAGTAAAACTATCCTATTTTCAGTTCTGTCCGGCGCGCATACGATGGCACCAGGGTGCTGAAAACTGTGAGCCTTTGTAAACAATAATTACGCTACACAAGCTCACTGATTTCGAGCACCTACGTAACTGGCTATCATAGGCACCAGGGTGCTGAAATCGGTTAGGTTTTGTAAGCGTACAAAAGCTCACTGATTTGGGCACCTGGAATACGCTGTTATATAATATTTCGCTTTTCGCATGGCCCTCCGCTCGCTTCGCTCGCTACGGGGGCTCAAGAAAAGGAAACAAACCAGGTGATAACCCAAACTAATCCAAGACATACCCAAAATCAAGAAAAAACTGTTTCGAAACTTAACCTAAAAAAAAGCAACGGGGTTTGAACCCGGACCGTCCAGGTGAGACCCAGCCATCTAAACCTCTAGACCACGAGAGATCTTACCGCAAATTGATTGCACCGTAAAGACATGGGGCGATTAGGTGCCTAAGTCAGTGAGCTTTTGTAGTGCTACAAACGCTTACAAACCCTAACCGATTTCCGCACCCTGGTGCCGTCGTATGTGTAAATATGCGTCCGGCGCAGAACCCGGTTTTTTCCCCATGATGCGTACGATTTTTCGACCCACACAGACGGCTTGTGCTTATCCATATAATGGAGGTCGGTGGTTGGGACACGAATTCAGTCTATAATATAATAGTGCAGGCTCCAATGGAATACTGGTTTGCAAAATATACAGACCGCAATTTGTTTTGTGATCTGTGTATCTGAGACCTTTGTCTGTATAAAAACACATGTTGCCGAGCGCGCATGGTGCGTTGCCGTGTTTTAAAGGAAATGAAAATGAAATAAATGAGTTGTTTAAAGAGAAATAAGGGCAGATCAGCCCTTGAAAATATTTAATTATTATAAATATTCATATTAAATATAGTAGTACCACTTACTACTTAAAAGATATATGTGGGCATACATTTTATTGAAACAGTAGTATAAAAGCTTTACTATATACAGTTAGAGGAGTATGGCTAGAAATACCATGACTTGATACTTTCACAAATAATTATGAAATAGAAAAAATTATATTATTCTAGATGCCATCATCTGGGTCGTCGGGGTCTTCTTCATTATGAGGCAATTCTGCATGAACCCTATCCACTGCTGTGATGGCACTATTTCCGGCAGACAATCTCCTCGGACCGGCATCGACATGTATTTTCACATTTGGGCTTCCACGCACACCTAATTAGGCTCAAGGGGGGAGCTCGGAGCAGTGTGGCACAAGCCGCGCTGGGTTGTTCATTTTTCTCCAGACGTACTTCGTTGCGTCCAGCTTTGTTCCTGTTCCAAGCCATTCTTGAACCTAAAAAATAACAACCCAATTAATATTTTACTAATGCAGAATGCTTTGCCCTTTTATTTTTCTTCAACTTACCTGCAGTGTACACGCGCAATGAATGTTGTCGTGCAGCTGCAGGGGGCAAAGTTTTCAGCTGCAAATCAGCATCTAGCTTTTGCGTGGGGTCTAACATGTTGTAGAGGGTATAGCAAAGGGCATCTTTCGCTCCTCTGTACAAAGTAAGAAGCATTTTCTTGACGCAGGAGACGATCCTCTCCACATTTGCTACGGGCTGATTAAAAACCCTGCCCTGGATTATTTTCAATATTGATGCCTTTTAGTTTCGGTTGGTTTTGCATCGTTTGGGCAATGAAGACAAGCGCGCGTAGCATGTTTTCTACTTGGGTTAGTTTGGGTTAGTTTTTAGTTTGGTTTTGCTTAGATAGGGTTAGTGAGGAGACAGGCGTGCACAACGCGCTTGTCTCTTTACTTTGCTCAATTAGGGTTAGTTTTGGTTAGTCTGGGTTAGTTTTGGTTGGTTTTGCTTGATTTGGGTAAAGAAGACAAGCGCGCGTAGTGCGCTTGTCTCTACTTTGGTTTATTAGGGTTAGTTTGGGTTGGCTTTGCTTAGTTTGGGTTAGCGAAGAGACAAGCGTGCGCAGCGTAAGTAATTTCAATACTTGATTTTCCATGCACCTGATCTGGGACATTTACCTACCTGAAAATCAAGAATGTTAGTCAAGTATGACAGCATTGCAAGTAAATTTTCATCTTTACCGTCAAATTGGGAGAGTTTTCGCGTTTAAATGTCTTACTAAACGGCCTCATTTGTGATTTTTATTTTTCAATTTTTGGCGTCAAAGATATTTTGCGCAAATGTAACGTGGCACAAAACACTTCTAATACTGTCTTCTACACGTCACATAATTTTTTTTTGCAAAATTCGAAAAGTGCACAAAGTAAATATTTACCTTAACTTGTAAGATTTGACCCAAACATACAAGTGAAGTTAAATAAAAGCTTATTACATACTTTCCTTCATCTTTTGGGCACCTAATGAACGATATGTTGTCTGCCATTGGACTTTCACAATCATCTAGTGAACAAATATTATTTCGATTAGAGATTTTACTCAGAAATCCACCAAAAACAAAAAACATCGTGTCCGCATCCAGCAACGAGTGTAAACTGGCACCAGTCTAACGGGCAGGCGGGGAGTGGCGGAGTGGAATTTGACGATGGCGCGGATTTTACCGTGCCCATATATTCGGCTAACGTCGCGTCACGCGCAGTATTTGGCCGATAGGATGTTAGGAACGAATGTATATCCGCACGACCTAGTTCCTTCTTAGTGTTATGTTATCACCAAAGAATTAAGCCGCACGGGAAAAACAATTAACGGTCCCTTTCGAAATGGGGCACGAGATTACATGATCCTTGGCTCCCAACAATAGACGTCTTATCAGCAAATCAGCAAAGTTAGGAATATTCCTTGTTTAAAATTAATAAAGTTCAGTTGTCGTTTGACTGTCTTACAATATATCTACTCTAACATTATATTATTAAATTCAAATCTCCTACTACAGTTATATGATCATAATCAGCAACTGCCTTGCCAAGGATATCGTTTAAAGTGTCCAAGAAAATTGATATATTTCCGGAAGACGGTCGTATTATCATCATTTTAGATTTTGAAATCGGGATAAGTGGCGCCTTAGAGTAACCCGCGTCTTAAGAGGAATATTATCGTTCGAGGTCTGCCTTATATTCATTCCAAACTGCGTTTGGTTGTTTATTCAAGTTTTTGAAAAGTTTCCATTCAAACTGTTTGATTTGGCAACCTGCATTTCAGAATACAGCTGCAATATATGAGTTCGTAATCGAGTAATAATTCAGGGTATTTTTTATTTATAGGCAATAAAGAAATATTTGACAGGTTAGGAAAAATCCTCTTTTATCAGCAGATTTCTCTTACTTAACGTTTACCAGTCTTCGAAAAGACTAGGCGAAATGAAATTGCGTGTTAACTGCTTAATTATTGCCGACTGCTTATCAAGTGTACAGTCGACATAATTACATAATTTAGGTATTGCATGTAGACTATAGTGTATAATTAGGTTAGGAAAATCTAATAAATGGGTCATAGAAATATCATTTGACCCACATAATAAAACTACAGTAGGCTCTTGCATTTTACATTTAAATAGCTTATTTAAAAATAATTTACAAATTACCTAATTAATAATAATTAATACAATAATTTTATTGCTTTTATCAAAAACTTGATAATATTTGTTTTTGTAGAGTTGATTGGAGCATTAATCTGCAGAGATCGATAGAGACATTGAGTGTTTCAATAGGAGCGATCTTAAATTTGAGTACCCGTTCTATGTTATACAGGGTGCTTATCCATATTTTGACCTTATAATAACTCAAACACGAAAAAAGCTATATCGAGTTGTGGTTTTCACTGAAAATTTTTATTTAATTTGAAGTATATGTCATTTTATTTTGAAAACCGGAAGTACCGAAAACAAAATGACCGAATTTTAGGTATAGGACAACTTTGTTATATTAAATAGAACACCCTGTATATTTTTCCAAAATCTTAAGGCTTGTTCCTTCCGCTTTTCAAAACTGTAATGCAAGTTATAGATATTTTTTAAAAAAGTAGAATTATTGAGCTCCGATAAAGATGTAACTATTACTAAATATTTAAATTTATATAAACAATGATAATAAACCAAAAACTACATTCATAAATAAATCGCTATTGCAAGTGTTGAAAGTGTCTTCCCCCGACTTCAATACATGTATCCAAGTTAGATTAAAAGTATGAACTAAATATTCCGCTGGATTTTTTCTATCACGTTGTGGATATTTCCTTTTAACTCCTCTAATGCTAACCCACGCGCATAGTCCGCGGAACGAGGAGCCCATGGAGTTGGAACTTATCTTCCTATCCACGTTTTTTCTTCAAAGACGTTGTTTAGCGGATTTCTGGTAATTAATGCATAGTCCATCTTGTTGAAAGTATACTGAATTCAATATACTTTCCTGCTGTAACTGAGGATAAAAAAATATTTCCGGCACATCGACATATGCACAGGAATTTACAATTGGATTTCCAAAAAAAGAATGGAGCATAAAGTTTTTCCTTGGACAGACTACACCAAACCTTTGGCGAACCTCGGATGTGTTGACAAAATCGTATGGGATTCTCTTCTGTCCATATTCTGCAATAGTTATGTTTATTACCTTTTCCATTTATATGGAAAGTGGCGTCGTCAGACATTATTAATCTTTCCTGAAAATGTTTGTTTGTTCTAACTAAATTTTGTAAGGTGTGGCATAATTGTACTCTTTTTGGAAAAATCGTTTCTTTAATTTCTTGTAAAATTTGTGTCTTATATGGCTTTAGTATGAGAACTTTTGCCATGATATTTTGCACAGTGCAACGAGGAATTTCTGTAGAACTTGCGATTGTTCTTGTTGATAGGCTTGGATGCTCTTCGGTTACCTCCATAACTTGCATTGTCTTGTTCAGTATACTTCCATCGTTTACTGTTTGTTTCCTACCTGTTAAAGGTCCTGTATTCCAGGTTTTAATTGCTTTCGTTTGTAGGGTAGAGCTTCATTAAAAGAGTTATTATTATTGACTGGGTTTCTGCACATATTATCACACACTTCCCCTTTTTTACTTAAAGAGAACATTTTACACGTTTACTTCGAAAAAATGTGTCAAAAGCGATCGACACTAACATGGGAAAATGTGAATTCGTTTCCATAGCACTTCTCAAAAAATAACATTAACCGCGAAATTTTTATCGATATGCAGTATGTTTTTGAAGCTCAATAAACTCACTATTTTAAAAAATAACTATAACTTGTGTTACATGTTTGAAAAAGGAAAGGAACAACAACAGGATATTCCACTTAAAATACCAAAGTTGTCCTATACCTAAAATTCGGCCATTTTGTTTTCGGTACTTCCGGTAAAATTAAATTATTCAGTGAAAACCACAACTTCATAGCTTTTTTCCTTTCGGAGTTTTTTAAGATCAAAATAGGTCAAAACATGGATATACCCTGTATATATCCATCGAGAAGCAAAATTCGTGATAAATAACTGAAATGCAGGAAAATATTATTCATCGTTCGTGTAATGAGAATTTTATATATAAATATTTAAATTGCATCGTGTCGCTACAAGATCGTTGTGCTAATGCAGATGGAAAGTTAGGTATTAAGTTTCTTCCTTAATATAAAGACTTGTTGGCGCATCTCATAAATAGAAATGTGTTTCTCATAACGTTAAAACATCAGGTCAAGTTAAATTGTTTATTAAATATTAATCATCTTTAGTTGGTGAGTATTGCGTAGACGGATTATTTTATTTTGGTTTATGATTTTAATATATTATGCTGAGGCTAAATACCTAAAGCCTTCCTAGTCTCCTCCCCATGGCTACGCCACTATTATAATTAAAGGCCGGATTTTATGCATTTTGCGTATATCTGCATTTTTACATATTTTTGCTTTTTGAGGAGAAATCCATATTTTAAGAACTATTGCATATCTAAGCATGTTTT